>PVJC01002906.1:0-74866 GCA_004026665.1 Murina feae
GCCTGCCTCCCAAGCTTGCCTACTGCCCATCTTCCTCCAGCCACCAGAAAGCAGGGAAAACCCCACCATGGTCAGGCCAGCCTTTTCCTGCTCCTTGATCCCCGGAAGGGAGCTGGGAAGCCGCCAAGCAGGCCCCCAGCCCCCAAGAGCTTGCTTTCCTACTTCTTGGTGCCCCACAAGGGGCCTGGGAAGCCCACCAAACAGGTCACTGACCCCCTGCTCCCTGGTGCCCAGCAAAGGGCCTGGGAAATCCACCAAGCAGGCCAAGACCCCCTGCCACCTCTTTCCCACTCCCCGTCCCTCTGCCTTGCTTTCCCGCTCCCCAGTGCCCTGCAAGAGGCCTGGGAAGCCCACCAAGCAGGCCGAGACCCCCCGCCACCTCTTTCCCGCTCCCCATCCGACCGTCTTGCTTTCCCGCTCTCCGGTGCCCTGGAAGGGGCCTGGAAGCCCACCAAGCAGGCCACTGACCCCACGCTGCCTCTTTCCCCCTCCCCGGTGCCCCTCAAAGGGCCTGAGGAGCCGCCAAGCAGGCCCTCGGCCCACACTGCCTCTTTCCCACTCCCTGATGCCCCTCCAAGGGCCTGGGCATCTGCCAAGCAGGCCGCCAACCCTGCCACCTCTTTCCCACTCACCGATCCTGGGTCCTGCACTGTTCCACCCTGCAGCCACTCTGTGCACTCGGGAGGTCACTCAGCCCGGCCTGTGCCCTCTCACAGTCTGGGACCCCTCTGGGGATGTCCACCTGCTGGCTTGCCTGACCAGCCTGGGTGAGGGGCTTTAAGGCTGCCCACAGCTCCCATTGACCCAATGTCCCAGCAAGGTTGGCTGGATGCAGGTTTCTGGGGTTTGTTTATCTTCTATAATTGATGCTGTTCCTTTAAGGCAGGCCTAATAAGAAGCCTCCTTTCTGCTTCAGCTCGCGGCTTCTATAATGAAACAATGTTGTTACACAATGTTGTCACTCTTAGAGTTACGCCCGGCCTGCTGTTTCCTTCAACTCCTGAGGATTCTATGATTTATACATTGTTGCAAACATGTTTTGCTTTCAGGCAAGGATAAGCCGAGCCAGTGCGCAGACAGTTTCACTTTCACTCCTGCTGCAATAGAAGCTGCCATTTACTCTGTAAGTGGTGGCCGCCAGGTTGGCTGGGTTAATTTGCATATAATCGCTCTGATTGGCTGTTGGGCTTCCCGAACAAACGGTCAATTTCAATATTACGCTTTTATTAGTTAAGATAGGTTTCAGGTGTAGGTTTCTGTTTCAAGATCTGTATATTGAACCAGTTACCCACCACCCAAAGTCAAATCTCCTGTCACCATATATTAGGACCCTCTTCTCTCCCACCTCATTCCGTTATTTATTTTTTAAAATAATCTTTTTATATATTTTACTAGGGCCTGGTTCACAAAAATTTGTGCACTCGGGGGTGGGGGTGCGGAATCTCTCAGCCTGGCCTGTGCCCTCTTGAAGTCTGGGACACCTTGCGGGGGGAGGGCGATGTCTACTCACTGGCATGCCTGGCCAGTCTGGGTGAGGAGTTGAGGGCCATTTTCAGGCTGCCCACAACCCCTTCAGGGTTCATGCACTGGGGGTTGGGAGGGCTGGTGAGTGCAGGCCTGGGTGTTTCCCACCGGAGGGCCTACAATCGCACATGCCTGGTGGGCCCCCACCGCTGAGGGGACACACCTGGCGCAGAGCTGGGTGGCGAACCAGGGGTGGATGCTGGTGCAGGATCCCTCGGTGGGGCCCTGCTGCTGAGCAAACACACCTGGGGTGGAGCCGGGCAGTGGACTGGCTTTAGATTCTCCTCACTGTGCAGGAGATGCTCCCACACTCCCTGTGGAGGCCCCCAGGGGTGGATGAAGGCAGTGGACCCTGGATGGGTGCTCCCACATGCCCTGAGGAGGCCCCCGGGGCGTAGCCAAGCAGCAGATCCAGGACAGGTGCTCCTGCATGTCCCGCAAAGGCCCCTGGGGTGGGGCAGAGCCAGGCAGCGGACCCGGGACCGGCTCTCGTGGACCCCCCAAGGAGGCCCCAGACTGGACCCCCCCCACTGAGCTGACACACCTGGCACAGCTGTGCTGGCCATGGAGGCTCCCAGTGCAGAGCCGCCCTGCCAACCTCTATCTTGGCTGGGTTAATTTGCATACAGCCGCTCTGATTGGCTGGTGGCCGTGGCTTAGGCATCTCGAAGAAATGGTCAATTTCAATATTACACTTTTATTAGTTTAGATAATTGAAACACTATTTCTTTAAACTGAGGCCTAGGCAGGTAAGGAAGCCTCCTGTTTGTTTCAGCTCCGTGGCTTCTATAATGGAAATATTACCGTCACCAGAGGATCAGCCAGCCTAGGCAGTCAGTTGCAATGGAAGCCTCTGGTTTGCTCTAGCTCCATGGCTGCTGGCCTCCATCGTGGCTGGGTTAATTTGCATACAGCTGCTCTGATTGGCTGGGGATGTGGCTTGGCTGGTAGGCATGACTTAGGTGTCTCGGATGATGGTCAATTTGCATATTACTCTTTTATTATATTAGACTAGGGGCCCAGTGCACGAAATTCATGCACGGGGGGAAGGGTGGGGGTCCCTCAGCCCAGCCTGCTCCCTCTCACAGTCTGGAACCCCTCAGTGGATGTCCTATGATGGCCCCAGTCTGCCAGGCGCCCTGTGTGTGTGTGTGTGTGTGTGTGTGTGTCGCCACTGGGGACCTGCCCCCAGCCACATCTGAGGCTCGGACCAGTCCTCCTGTGTGTGTCTACCTGCTGGGGGCCTGCCCCCAGGCTTGGAGCAGGCACCCCCTCTATGTTGATCTCTCAGACTCTTGCCCTTCCCTGCATGTTGTTCTCTTTTTTTGAGCTGTGGCCAGGGCTGGGTGCTGCCTGCCTCCCAAGCTTGCCTACTTCCCATCTTCCTCTAGCCACCAGAAAGCAGGGAAAACCCCGCCTCATGGTCAGGCCAGCCTTTTCGTGCTCCCTGATCCCTGGAAGGGAGCTGGGAAGCCTCCAAGCAGGCCCCCAGCCCCCAAGAGCTTGCTTTCCCGCTCTCCAGTGCCCCCCAAAGGGCCTGGGGAGCCGCCAAGCAGGCCACCGACCCCCTGCCACCTCTTTTCCACTCCCCAGTGCCCCTCAAAGGGCCTGAGGAGCTGCCAAGCAGGCCACCAACCCTGCCACCTATTTCCCACTCACCGGTCCTGGGTCCTGCACTGTTCCACCCTGAAGCTGCTCTGTGCACTCGGGAGGTCCTTCAGCCTGGCTTGTGCCCTCACACACTCTGGGACCCCTCTGGGGATGTCCACCTGCTGGCGTGCCTGACCAGGCTGGATGAGGGGCTGATGGCTGCCTGCAGGCTGGCCAAGACCCCCAGGAATGTCCCTCACCCCATTGGGTTGTGGCCAGCATGGGTGACGGGCTGATTGGCGCTTTCAGGCTTTAAGGCTGCCCACAGCTCCCATTGACCCAATGTCCCAGCAAGGCTGGCTGGACGCAGGTGTCTGGGGTTTGTTTATCTTATATAATTGATGCTGCTCCTTTAAGCAGGGGCCTAGATATGTAACAAAACCTCCTCTCTGCTTCACCTCACCTTGCGGCGTCTATAATGAAATAATGTTACTCAGTGGTTAGGCCAGGCCTGCTGTTTCCTTCAGCTCCCGAGGATTCTATGATTGTTATTATGTTGCAAACATGTGTTTTGCTTGAGGATAAGTGGAGCAGAGTGGGCGGCAGTTTCACTTTCACTCCTGCTGCAATGGAAGCTGCTGTTTACTCAGGTCCGTGAGTGGTGGCCGCCATGTTGGCTGGGCTAATTTGCATACAGCCGCTCTGCTTGGCTGGTGGGTGTGACTTACCCTGTCCCAGAGAAATGGTTAATTTCAATACTACGTTTTTATTAGTTAAAATTGTTTTTTTACAGATAGGAAGAGTGAGGGGAGGGATGGGGAGAAAGGCAGAGAGCGAAGAGGGAAAGAAACATTGATGTGACAGAGACACGTTGATTGGTTGACTCCCACATGTGTGCCAAGGTTGGGCAGGGGCTGTACCTATAATCCAGCAAGGTGCTCTTGACTGGGAATCGAACCAATAGCTTCTGGTATTCAGACTAACACTCTAACCACTGAGCAATGCCTGCCAGGTCGCATTTGAATGTCTTGAAATATCATTTCCTTGAAACTATTTTATGATTCAATTTTTAATCCTACCAATTGGTTGTTCCTCTGCTAGTTTTACAAGTGACATGTCTGTGTTAGTGACAGTTTTTTTTATTTATTTTATAGATTGTTGAGGGATAAGCAGAGAATGGAAAAAGCTAAGGTGATACATATATGGGCATTTAAGCACCAAATCATTTTTTTTATGAAAAACTTTTCTAACATGTACAGTGATCCTATAAATTCATATGGTTGAAGTACTTTTCTTCATTTAAAAAATGCTTGGATTTTATTATTTGTATTAATGTACAGATATACAGATAGCATTCGAGGTTGAAATGGCAATGAAAGTGTCTCAAAACAGATGACATACAAGAATAGGTTTCAGATTTATGCTTCCATATCATCTGCCAGTCTGGCAGCATAATTCCCAATCCTCTCGACAGAAAATTTTTCATTTGAAGCCAGCTTCTGTTATGTGATCTTGTCCCACTGGCAGCTGATGTGTTAAAAATGGACTCTCTGGGAGATGGACCAGAGGCAGGTGCACAGGTTTTGATGTGGAAGGCTGGGCAGGTGTTACCCAGAATGGCATGTTCTCCTCAGAGGGACCCATTGAAATTAGATGTTGATCAGAAAGACAATGCTCAAATTATTCTAACATGCATATCATCATTTCTTATTGTGACCTTGCTGTAATTTGCATACCAGAAAACACATTCAAGCCATGCTAACCATCTGAACTATGATGTTTCTGGATCTGTAAAAACATGAAATTGTATTTCTAATCTTTGGCTGTGCTTATGCAGTCAGTGAGAGAGTAAATGAGCTGCCTCGATTAAAAGGAAAACACAATAGTAGCTAAAGTCACTTGTAATTTTCTGCCAAATAAAATACCATTGTCTAGGCATTTTGCAGCACGTGTTCAGCTCTTCCTGTCGTCATTTTCACAATCTATGTGACTTCCTGTTCCAAGCACATGTCCTCTGTGCAGATCTTATTCAGCTTATCCCAGTTTCATACTTCATCTTTCTTAAGGTGATGTAGTTTTTCAATTTTTGGGATTTCATTGGACTTCTACTAAGTATGCTGCTAGCATGTCACATAGATTATCTGGTATACATTTTAAAATTAATAAAGGAATATATAAATGAAGAAAGACTTTTGCCTTACTGCGAGGTAAATTAGTCATTTTTTTTTGTTTCTTTTCCTTCTTATATTCTCCAGAATATATCAGGCTTTGTTTAGAATTCAAACTAGGTTAAACTCCTTTAGCAAAAATTATTATGATTTTACATATGATTTCATTAACATTTGCAAAAATAATTATAATAAACCCCAAAGTATTTGGTATGTCATCATTAAAATTAGAGTCAAATCATTGACAGGTTTCAATAGCTCTTCATGAACAAGTTATTGACAAAAATCCTGGTTAGAATGCAAAGCACTTTGCAATTTTGATTTGTACATAAATTTTTAAAGGTCAGCAAATATTTGCATAAGTTATCAAAACGAATATTAATGTATACGTTTTATCTTTTCATCATATAGCTAAGTTTCTATTTGTTTACCAAAAGGGGCAAATGGTACCTGGCTGGTGTGGTTCAGTGGTTGAATGTCAACCTATGAACCAGTAGGTAATAGTTCGACTCCTGATCAGGGCACATGCCCAGGTTGTGGGCTTGATCCTCAGTATGGAGCATGCAGGAGGCAGCCGATCAGTGATTCTCTCTCATTAATTTTCTATCTCTCTCTCCTTCTCCCTTCCTCTCTGAAATCAAGAAAAATATATTTTAATGAATAATAAAATGGGCAAATGTTTTCTGAAGACATTGAATAGATGCTTTAACAGTTAACTTCCAAATATTAGTAATTTTGAAACTTTTTATAAACTTAAAGAAATAACATTGCAGAGAAAGACAAGTACCATGTGATTTCACTTAAATGTGGAATGTAATGAACAAAATAAACTAACAAACAAAATAGAAACAGATTAATAGATACAGACTGACAGCTGTTGGAGCAAGGATTGAGAGCTGGCTAAAAAGAAGGGATTAAGCAAAGGAAACAAAATAACTTGTAGACACAGATAACAGTATGCAGATTACCAGAGGGAAAGAATGTGAGGGAAGTTAGAAGAGGGAAATGGAACAAGACTTGACTTTGGGTCATGAACACACAATACACAATATACATATGATGTATTATAGAATTGTACACCTGAAACCTGCATAATTTTATTAACCAGTGTCTTTCGAATAAATTAAATAAAAAGAAAAATATTTTATAATATTTATTTTGGAAAATTGTGTTTATTTATTTAAACTTGTATAACATGGTCATTTGTCATAAGAAATTGAATTTGCTTACTTATTTTGTGATAGTTAAATTACTCAACTAATCATAACTTATTTAGTCAGTATATAAAAACTTGCATCCTCTTCTAAATGTTCTTGCCCAGCTGATGTGGCTCAGTGGTTGAGTTTCAACCCATGAATTAGGCCACTGTTTGATTGCGATGAGGGCACATGCTGTGTTGCAGGCTCGACCCCAGTAGGAGGTGTGCGGGAGGCAGCCAATCAACGATTCTCTCTCATCGTTCATGTTTCTATCTTTCCCTCTTCCTTCCTTTCTGAAATCAATAGAAAATCCCAATAAAACACATATTTAAAAAAGAATGCTATGAGAACATTTTGCATAAACTTTATTCCAAGTCAAAATGTAGTTACTAACTCTTAAAGATTAATTTTAAAAACACCAAAACTTTCACTTTTCCAAAGTATGGAGTTTCAGGGGTTTTGTCGTTGCCATTAACAAAATATTTTAATGTATTCAAAAAGGCAAATAAACATGTTATTTTGTTAGGAGAGACTTAAAATTTCAATAAGGAAATATATGGCTTGCATATTCAACACTAGTCCTTAGCAGTTCTTCCTTTGGAAGCTTGTAGCCTCCTTTGCCGTTTATAATCAGTTTTAAAGTGTTATGCTGTTCTCTTCTCCATATCATTCCTGCACTTGCCAATTTGTCTCTTTTCTGAAGCCCGAAGTAGTGATTGAGGAGAAAGAACATTATCACTTTTTTTCTTTTCCATGTTTGTTTTGTTTGTTTTATATTTCCTTTGATCCTTATGTTTGTATCTCATATGTGTGGGTCTGGTTAGAAGTGCTTATTAATTATAAACTATGAGAAAAAAATAAGACTTTTTTCATTAGTGTATTCTGATTGGTCAACAAAATAGAAAACCTACAACTCTTTCAAACTGAATGTTTTGTAAAGGCCAGCAAGTGGCCAGTAGTGAGCATTGCTATGAATTGAAATTCATGATATTACTAATTTACAAATAGGTGATCTGTTATTACATAGTATCCCCATGGTTTTACTTTCTGAGGTTTCAGTTACCTGTGGTCAACTGTTGTCCAAAAATATTAATTGGAAATGGGCACATTAAACAATTCTTAAGTTTTAAATTGCATGCTGTTCTGAGTAGCATAATGAAATTTTATGCCATCTGCTCCATCCCACTGGGAACATGAATCATCTCCTTGTCCAGCATATCCATGTTATATATGCTACCCACTTGTTAGGCACTTAATAGTCAACTTGGTTAGCAGATTGACTGTTGTGATATTACAGTACTGTGTTCAGGTAAACTTTATTTTACTTATTAGTGGCCCAAAACCATTTACATAACTTTTATTACAGTATATTGCTATAATTGTTCCATTGTATTATTGTCCCTAGAGTCCCAGTGCATGAAATTCTGCACTGGGGTGGCGGGGGTTCCTTCAGACCAGCCTGCACCCTCTCATAGTCTAGGACCCCTCTGGGGATGTAGCAGTGTGCCAAGCAGAAGGTGGCCAGGGTGAAGTCTGAATCGGGACTGGGCACTGCTTGTGCTCATTCTGGCCTGCTGTGCCTGCTGCCACAGTGTCGGGAGAGGCTCCCATTGTGGCAGCTGCACTTACCAGCTGTGAACCCAGCTTCTGGCTGAGTGGCACTCCCCCTGTGGGAGCACACTGACCACCAGGGGGCAGCTCCAGCATTGAGTGTCTTCTCCCTGATTGTCAGTGCACATTATAGCAACCGATTATTCAGTCATTCCAGTCACTTAGGCTTTTATTATATAGACTAGAGGCCCAGTGCATAAATTCATGCACCAGTGAGGTCCCTCAACCTGTTCTGTGAGATCAGGCCAAAATAGGCTCTCTGACATCCCCTGAGGGATCCCAGATTCCAAGAGGGTGCTGGCCAGGTCGAGGGACCCCACCGGTGCACGATCGGGGCAAGGGAGGAACATTGGAGGTTGGCTAGCCAAGGTGGGTCCACGGGAAGGCTCCAGGGCCTGTGAGGCTCATCGCACTCAGTCCCGATCAGCCAGAGCCCAGCAGCAGGCTAACCTACTGGCCAGAGCGTCTGCCCCCTGGTGATCAGTGCACATCATAGCGACTGGTCAACTGGTTGACTGTCTGTCCTCTGGTACTCAGTGCATGTCACAGCAAGCAGTTGAGCGGCCTTAGCATATCATTAGCATATTATGCTTTGATTGATTGAATAGTCAGCCGTCAACTGGACACTTAGCATATTAGGCTTTTATTATATAGGATTGTTGTTAATCTCCTAGTGTACTTAACTTAAAAATTAATCTTTAGCATTGGTATTTATGCATAGAAACAAATATTTTATATATGTAGGGTACAGTAGTATCCATGGTTTCAGGCACCCACTGGGGATCTTGGAATGTATCCCCAATGAATAAGGAGTACTACTGTATAAGAAAGCAAACAATAATTGTAACAAAAATAATTAAAACAGGAAGGGGATTGTAGTAGTCAGCTTCTAAAACAGCTCCCAAATATCCCCATCTCCAGTAGTCAGGCTTTTCTGTCATCTCCTATTGAGTGTGTACCAGACCTAATGATTTGCTTCTGGTAAATAGAATGTGATAAAAGTGATTGGGATGTCATTTCTAAGTCATGCCTTTACATATTTAATGAAGAATCTGTTTTCTCTCCTGCTTCCTCCCTTCTCTTGCTCTCTTGCTCTCTCTAATGATAGGCATTTACCATGTTGTGAGTGTTACTATGGAGAGGTCCAAATGGCAAGTACCAAATGGTCCTCAAGCTAATGTCAATGAGGAATGAAAGCTCTCAGCAAGAGAAACTAATACAGGCACATAGGACCCAACTCCATTGTTTGTAGAGAAGAAAATAGTTTATTTTGGATTATGACTTGTTTTGTTTAATTGCCTTAGTCAAGGTATGCAATTTCAAGTTCATATCAGTCTTTTGGTATATTAGAGTATTTTAAAATTATTCTGTATTTGACAACTTTTTTCTTATTTTTGACTATTAAACAACTATAATACTAACAGCAGTATCGAAACCCTTTTAAGAATACTTTTTTAGCCACTAGGTTTTATTGTGTAGACTGTCCTTTTTTGTATCTTATTGTATCTATCAGACTGAGTTATATGTATAGTCTCTGGGAAGTTCTGACTGACATAAGACAAGGCCCAGGGTGGGAGGGGGACTTGAATCTGGAGCAAGATTTGAAAAAATATGGGAGATGAGATAGTGAATTTCAGGTAAAACACAGTAATTCCAGGGAATTCACTCAAAAGCTTTATATTTTATGGGTCCTCATGCCTTTACTTATTTAATGTATGTGCCTTTAGCAGTCTTGTGAAGCTCTGAAATATACTCTGAGTAGGTGTAATGAGCAGAGGAGACAATAGTGCCAAACGAACATGAGATTCCTGGGAGGGCACTGGACTGGGTACCAACACCTCCCCAAAGAAACTGAGCATCCAGATGAAAGCCAACCAGCTGCTTTGATAAAGTAGCCAGAAGAGTGCTGCTCCACAGCATCTAGAGTTGGGGGTCAAGATGTATATGATGGCTTAACATGGAGTATATACATGTCCTGTGGGAGAGAACCAGTGTGAAATTGCCTTGAGTCATTTTTTTAAAAATATATTTTATTGACTTTTTACAGAGAGGAAGGGAGAGGGATAGAGAGTTAGAAACATCGATGAGAGAGAAACATGAATCAGCTGCCTTTTGCATACCCCCTACTGGGGATGTGCCCACAACCAAGGCACATGCCCTTGACCAGAATTGAACCTGGGACCTTTCAGTTTGCAGGGCAATGCTCTATCCACTGAGCCAAACTGGTTAGGGCTTGAGTCATTTTAATAGAGCTACCAGATGGCCAAAGACCTTGGCAGAAAGTAGTAGGATTTGAGATTCCTGAACTAAAGGAATTGCTAGATGAGGAAACATTTCCACAAGAATAAAGAAGGCTGCCGGCCTGGTGTGACTTGGTGGTTGACCTATGAACCAGGAATTTACAGTTCAATTCCCGGTCAGGGCACGTGCCTGGGTTGTGGGCTTGATCCCAGTGTGGGGCGTGCAGAAGGCAGCCAATCAATGATTCTATGTCATCATTGATGTTTCTATCATCCTTTCCCTCTTTGAAATCATTAAGATATCCTATATAATAAAGAGATAATATGCAAATTGATCATCACACCCTCGCACAAGATGGCCACCCCCATGTGGTCACAAGATGGCCGCTACAAGATGGCCAGAAGGGGAGGGCAGTTAGGGGTGACCAGGCTGGCAGGGGAGGGCAGTTAGGTATTGATCAGGCTGGCAGGGGAGCAGTTAGGGGGAAATCAGGCTGGCACGCAGAAGCAGTTAGGTGCAATCAGGCAGGCAAGCAGGTGAGCAATTGGGAGCCAGCAGTATTGGATTGTGAGAGGGATGTCCAACTGCCAGTTTAGGCCCGATCCCCCGATGGGTTCCATATTGGAGAGGGTGCAGGCTGGGCTGAGGGACATCCCCCTCCAGTACATGAATTTCGTGCACCAGGCCTCTTTATTTCTAAAACTCCTTAAACCTGCCTATTTTACCCCTAAAAATTCCTTTCAGTACCACCATTACAAAGGGTAGAACTAGCATAGAAGCATTTAGTACAAGTGAGACTTTATCCCCTGTTCCTTTCCCTGCCCTCCAAATGCCAGCACCAGAGAATTAAAAGGTGGGAGAAACAAACAAGAAGCAGAAAAGGCAAATTATATACCCCTTTCTCACAGCAGGCTTTCAGCATGAAGCAGGACCAAGCAGGGGAAAAGAAATAATATAATGTTTGGTCAAGTTTTTGTGTTTTAATTATTTCATGGGGCTAAACATTCTAATTTTTTAACAAGTTATTTCTAACTTAATGTGATAGTAGAACTGTCTGTTACCTAAAAGTGAACAGAAAAGTTGTGGGCTTGACAGAGTTGAAATCTAATGGCAGAAAAAGATTATGGCCACTGAATAAAATTTAATGGCATCTAATTGAAGATCTCATCAAATTGCATTTGATGACAATCCATGGGTCAGGTTTATTCCACATACAAGTTTCACATGCTTTTCTACTGTCTTCCTATACTACCCAGTAGAAAAATTCATCATAACATTTATTACTTATTAACTTGCCTGCCCAACTTAGAAAATGAATAAGATAAAAAATAAACAACAAAAAAACCCCGAAACATTCTAAATAAAAGCCAGTAGTAAGAAAATAGTTACGCTTCATAGAAAGTTTTCTATTAAAAATCAAGCTTGCTTGAAAACAGGAAAGAAACTATTATCTGCAGACACTTATAGTTGGGAAAAAAAATCATTTCTTGTATTTACAAGAATGCAACACAAAAGGAATTTTGAAACCATTGGCTAAAATATTTTTGTTTGTTGTGTAAACACTTTCTAATACACAGCCTTAGCCTTAAGTATTCCTCTAGCAATTGTTCTATACCCTTGTTTATGATGCTCAATTCAGCATGAATTCATCATTTGATATTATATTTAAGTTGTAGGGATAGATATATCAGAGTGATTTTTTTGAAAAGTTTTATGATCCATATCAAACTTTGAGTTTCAATACTATTGACAACAACAAATAAGAAAATGGAAAAATCAATGATGCAAAATCTTCAACATTGTAAGCAAGTTATTACATGTCTAAATCATTCTGAATACTTGGAAATAGCATGATGTGTTACAAACAAGCTTAAAAAGTACTCTTCAGGGCTTTTAACCTACCTTATATTGAGATGAATTACTTCATGCATTTATTTGTTGATATAAGTACCATAATGTTCTATTAAAGGAAATGATGACCTCAAGGGAAGAGTAATCTGTTACAGGTTGAATTCTTCAGAATTAGACAGGCTGAGATGAGATTGGGAAAGGTAGGGTGAGGATTGATGTAAGAACATCCAAACCTGTAGAGAAGTTTTATGAGTTCATTTGAGCCAAACTGATGACAATTCCTGGGAAGCAAGATCTCAAATGCTCTGGAAAATTACAGCTTTGCAGTTTCTTTTATGCATTTGAAATCAAGTAGGGAATATAAGGGAGGTCATGTGGAGGGTGAGAAAAGCAAGTCAGGTATTGTATTAGGGAATGACTAACAAGATATGTGCTCTCTTGAAGGTGATCACTATGTCTATTTTAAAGGCAAAGATAAACCTTTTACAAGAAATGATGTATGCCTGGATTGTTACTACCCACCATGACCTTCACAGTTAGGAATTTATGATTAGATTAGCCTGTAAGTTTACTTTCCATAGAACCCCTTCATTTATCCACAGAAGGGGAGGGAGGAAGCAGAGTTAGGCAGATGGCGAAGTCAAATTATAATACTGTCCTGCCAGAGTCAACCCTGGAGGAAACTCTGGAGCATGTATTGACCATCAGATTGCCTCAAATGAGGCCAAATGGCAAACAGTGTATCTCCATTTTGCTTATTCAGCAAATATGAGCTGCTTCAGGAAGGGTGTGACCTCTGAGGCAGTTCTCTGCAGTTGTAACTGACTGACCCTAAAATAGCTGACAGCTAACAGGTTATTTGCTGACCACCGTCTTTGGAGCTAGTCAGCAAGTCCTTTATTGAGGAGGAGTGGGAAGTGCATCTACTGTATTATCTGCTCTAAATTTGGTATGCAGGAAACTTCACTAGCATAAACGTGCTTATTGAATATATTTCTGTGTATTCAGCACTCAATAATTAGCATGTTCTATGAGAATAAAGTCTTATGATTTAGAAATGTCCATTTCAGGATT
Organism: Murina feae; assembly: GCA_004026665.1. Taxonomy (NCBI): domain Eukaryota; kingdom Metazoa; phylum Chordata; class Mammalia; order Chiroptera; family Vespertilionidae; genus Murina; species Murina feae. The sequence goes on from PVJC01002906.1 coordinate 13,259, forward strand.
ATTAAAAAATATATATGTAGTGTAATTAATCTCCTCTAACTCCCTAAGCTTAAGGTGTTCATAATTTCATGATGTAGTTGCTCAATGAAAAACTATTGTAAAGGTAAGAAAATTTGGAAAAGCATTTAATATTTAAAATGTGGATGATTATTACAGGCCATAATCCTATCAAATAAAGAGGGACTATGCTAATTGACCCGCACATCATCACAAAGATGGCAGCACCCATAGCCAATAAGGAGGGAATATGCTAATTGACTGCCCTTCCCTCAAAGATAGCAGTGCTCACAGTCACAAGATGGTAATGCCCAGTCCCCTCAGTCCCACTGGGGCTGTAGGCACACAGGCCTGTCCACTCCGTGCATCTGCCTCCAGAGTCCCCCAGTCCCTTAAGGCCCTTAGCTGCCTAGGGCTGACCCGAGGCAAAGGCAAGCCTCAGATGGTGGCTGCCTAGCCAACACCCAAGGTGCAGGCAAGCCTTGGATGTCAGCTGCCCAGCCGCCCAGGCCTACCGGAGGCTCAGGTAACCAGGGCAGGCCAAGGCTTGCACTGCCGGCAGTGGCAGCAGCAGAGGTGTGATGGGGGCATCGCCTTCTCCTGATCACTGAGTTGTCTCACTCCCCTGAGGGCTACCAGATTGTGAAAGGTGGCAGGCTGGGCTGAGGGACCCGCCCCCCTCAAATGCATGAATTTTTATGCACTGGGCCTCTAGTTATCATATAACATGACTGGTACATTCTAACAATTATTGTGCTGTGAAAAATAGCACAAAAATAGCACAATAAGAACTACATGTGTCATGGAAAAAATGGGGTTAGGGACACAACTCTCAAAAAGACTTCATCAGTGACACTGTTTTATCGCAAATCAGTGAGTTGGACAAGACGCCTAATGAGCCGATTAGTTAGGAGTCATCTTTATTGTGTGCAGGTTTGGAGCAGATTACCTCTGTCAAATTCTGAACCCCACGTACAGGAAGTCTCCCGTATTTTATACTTTTCAAGCCTTTGCAGATATTACAAAGGGCTCTGTGTGAGTTATTGTTACAGACAGTTGTAACCTTGAATACATAATGAGTTAGTACTTGGAATTATTATCAGTATTAATCTAATTTAGTCTATTACATTAGATGGCTAGCTTGCAAGGTCAGACAGTTAAGTTTATCTTTTTCTATTATTTGAACTAAAAAAACAAAGTCATTTTACAGAATAACAGACTGTCTTAAAGTGACAGAATTTATAATGACAGAGTTTACAGGACCAGGGACTATCTAACAACAGCAGAGAGTTTCAAACAGCAGTTTCTTACAGGGTGGAGGTTACTATGCTTCAACACATTAATATGATGTTGAGTGTTTGTGTTCCTCCAAAGTTCATGTGTTTTAATACCCATCCAAAATGATGGTATGGGAGGGATAAGTGCCTTTTAAAGGAGTTCGGTGAAAGCTTCCTCATCCCTGTGTCTACCTCAGTACAGTCTGCACCTGGAAGAAGACCTTCACAAGACCCTGACCGTGCTGACTCCTGGTCTCAAGCTGCCAGTCTCCAGAACTGTGAGCAATTTCTCTTTTGAGCAAGCTATTCAGTCCATGGCATTTTGTTATAGCAGCCTGAATAAACTAAGATACATACAGACACACATGAAGATGAACCATAGTAAACACATCAGTGTTACATAGGTCACATGATGAGGAAATATAAAAATATACTGTAATGAATATGGCACTTTGCCTCAGGAGAGACCTGGTTTTCTGTGGATGTGGTCATAGAAAGATGGCAGTTTTTGAGTTACAGATCAGTAGTGGAAGAGGTAATCAGAAATCAGATGGAAAGTCATAACACCAGCTGTGACACACACACACACACACACACACACACACACAGTGTGTTTGGGATGGAATGTGTTATTCCTGTGTTACTAGGTTCAGCTTATTACACTTTTATGCATTCACCTACTATTCCTCCTGAACTAAATTATGTATAAGCAAGTTCAAAATTTGTTTTATGTTCAAATTTTTCCCAAGTATTGGAATACATTTGCATTTCCAAAACATGCATTATAACAAAACAGACTGTACTTTTAAGACATGTCATTTCCTCTGTTCTGTAATGGAAAAACATAGCAAATAATGTGCTAGATGTTTTCATTTAACACCTATTTAATCATCTCATTCCATTTTCTGGACAGCCTGAGTGGTAGATATTATTGTCTTCACTTTCATAGATGGAAATAAATTGAGAGAGGTTAAGGAAATTTCTGAAAGTATTACAATCCATCAGTGTGGGGGCAGAAATAAACTCACATCTGTCAAATTACAAAACCCAGGTTCATTTGTCCAGATTATATGAAGTCTCCATTATTTAAACAAAGAGAATCATGGGATGAAAGTGGTAAGATTTTTTTTAATTTTCTATTTGTATGGATCTACATTTTAGTGCAATATGTAACTGAATTTTTATACACTATAAACATTAGCATATTTTTATAATTTTATGTTCCTTTATGTTAATTTGACTATTTCCAAAGAGGCTGCTATTTCCCCAAATAGCATTAAATATTTTTCTGCTGAAAATGCTTTTCCTTACATACTCAATTTACATAACTCTGAGAGCAAATGAAATTATAGGCAATATATAGGATTGTAAAAACAAGGAGAGTGTTGTATCACATATAGACATTTTGCTCAATTTTGAGACATTATAAATAAGTTTTATGTTATATTGAGAAAACACTGAAAGCGGGCACTTTAAAATTCATTAATACAGTTCAAATGACTTGCAAATTTCTTATTTGTTACTTCTCATAATCTAGTCAGTGAAATATATAACACTACTATTTTATAGCTAGCATCATTTCTTATGTGCCTTATGCACATGGTTTTAAGAACTCTGAAAGCAATACTTTATATTCATTTGATTCCGTAAGTGGTTGTTGAGGCCATAGTTGTATGCACTGTTTTGCTGCAGTGCCAGGTCGCAACCTCAGAAACGTTCTTTTCCTCCATATGTCAGAGTGCTTATATGTGCTGCTTCCACAAGTGCCCTCCTCCTTCACCACAGGGCAGGCATATAATTGGACAAAGTTTGGGGTCATTTAAAGTATGTATTAGCAAGAGTACAGCTGAGACTTCTTGGTTCAAAAAGTAATTTAAAATAACTGACAACTATACTACCCTAATTGATACATTCATCTGAAAAAATAAATGTATGTTAGTTTACTTAAAAAATTGTCTGCATAGGATTAATCTAGTAAGTGGCTATAAGAAATTAATATCTTTATGTGTAAACATTTCAGATATCTCTCTCTTTGCCTCTTTTACTGTGAGTTTATGTTTTTGCATTAAACTACATTTATATAATACATAACCATTACATAGATACACTACACACTGTTTTGAAACTGCTTTCCATGTGCAATACATTATGATAATCTTTTATGCCAATATATTTTCATGTTTAACCTTGTTTCTATTGTGATTGTATTGCTGAATATTATTCTACTACAGTTGATCCTTGAAAAACATCAATTTGAATATGCAGGCAGGTTCAATTATAAATGGATATTTTTCTATTAATATACTAGAGGCCCAGTGCACAAAAATTTGTGCACTCAGGAAGGGGGATCCCTCAGCCTGCTATATGCCCTCTTGCAGTTTGGGACCCCTTAGGGGATGTCCACCTGCTGGCTTAGGCCCACTCCCTGGGGGATCAGGCTAAGCTGGCAGTCAGACATCACTCTGGCAGCCCAGGGGCCCTTGGGGGATGTCCACTTGCCAGGAGGGAGCAGTCCTAAGCTGAGGTTGGACATCCTTAGCACTGCTGAGAAGGCGGGAGAGGCTCTGCCACCACTGCTGTGCTGGCAGCTGGCAGCCTGGTTTGTGGCTAAGCACAGCTCCCCTTGTGGGAGCACACTGACCACCAGGGGGCAGCTCCTGCATTGAGCGTCTGCCCCCTGGTGGTCAGTGTGTGTCATAGTGATGAGTTATTCCCAGTTGTTCTGCTGTTAGGGTCAATTAGCATATTACCCTTTTATTATGTAGGACAGAAGCCTGGTGCACAGGTGGGGATCAGTTGGTTTGCCCTGAAGGGTGGCTTGCTGGGGTGCCTGGCTAGCCTGGGTGAGGGGCTGAGGGCTGTTTTCAGGCTGGCCACACCCCCTTCAGAGTGGGGTTCACCACTGGGGTGCCTGGCCAGCCTGGGTGTAAGGCTGATGGCTATTTGCAGGCTGGTCAAACCCCCCAAAGGGAGATCCTCACACCATGGGAGTGTGGCCAGTCTGGGTGAGGAGCTGAGGGCTGTTTTCAGGATGGCAACAGCCCCTTCAGGATGGGAGTCTATACTGGGATGCCTGGCCAGCCTGGGTGAGGGGCTGAGGGGACATTATCAGGCTGGCCATGGCCGTGGGCTAGAAGCAGGCATCTGGGATTTATTTAACTTCTATAATTGAAACTTTGTTGCCTTTGTCCCACTCAAAGCTGCTGGCTGGAAACAGGAATCTTGGGTTTATTTATCTTCTGTAATTGAAACTTTTTTGCCTTGAGCATAGCTCAGCGCCCACAGGGCAGGTGGGAATCTTGGCTTCCTCTGTTGCAGGGCAATGCAAGCCTCCTGCCTTGCTACAGCTCGCTGGCTTCCGCCATCTTTGTGACAGAGTGAGGGTTAATTTGCATATTACTCTTTTGCCTGGGTAGAAGACCCCCAAGCCCCTCCGATCGCTGGCTTCACAGAGCCCAGGCCTCTGCAGTCACTGGCTCTGATCCTGTCCCCTGTCATTGCCAGCTCTTCCCTTGCTCCACTGGCAGCCTCTGGTCAAGGCTACAGGCCTGGGCAGGAGACCCCCAGGCTCCTGCCATTGCCAGCTCCACCCTTGAGCCTCTGGCAAAGGCTACAGACTTGGGCAGGGAACCCCTAGAACCCTGTTTTTCCAGCTCCACTGGTGCCCAGACCCCTGAAATCACAGGCTCTGCCCCTATCCCTCTAATCGCTGGCTCTGTGGAGCCCAGGCCCCTGAGATCTCTGGCTTTGCCCCTACCCAGGCCTGAGGCCTCTGGCCCAGGCCTTGTGCCTGGGTAGAGCACCCTCATACCCCTCCTATCACCAGCTCTGCCCCTGCCCCCTCTGATCACTGGCTCCACCCTTGCCCATACCTGAGTCCTCTGGCGAAGGCTAAGGGACCCCTAGCCTTCTCTGATTGCCTGTTCTGCCCCTCGGGCCCTCCACCTCTCCCGCCACCTGCTTGGCTAACAGGCCTGACCACTTCAGTGGTGGGGCTGAGCTGGACTGGGTGCCGCCATCTTGTGGCTATGGGGGCGGCCATCTTTGTGATGGAGTGATACCTAATTTGCATATTATTCTTTTATTAGATAGGATAACATTATTATAAATATAATAGAAGCCTGGTGCATGAAAATCATGCACTGGGGGTGGGGAAGGTCCCCTCAGCCTGGTCTGCACCTCTTGCAGTCCAGGAACCCTTGGGGGATGTCCACCTGCCAACTTAAGCTGGCAGACAGACATCCATCCCTCTTGCAGTCCAGGACTCCTTGCTCCTCACCACCTCACTACAGCAAGAGCTGGAGAGGCTTCCACCACACAACTGCACTGGCCAGCCATGAGCCCAGCTTCTGCCTGAGCGGCGCTCCTCCTGTGGGAGCACACTGATTACCAGGGGGCAGCTCCTGCATTGAGTGTCTGCACCCTGGTGGTCAGTGTGTGTCATAGCGACCAGTCATTCTGTCCTTTGCTCAATTTGCATATTAGGGTTTTTATTACATAGGATGTTTCATTTTCTTAATGACATGTTCTTTTCTCTAGCCTATGTTATTGTGAGAATACAGGGTATAATACATACATATACAGTGGGTGTTCAGTGAATAGTAGGTTATAAGTAATTAAATTTTTAGGGAGTGAAAAGTACACAATAATTTTTTACTGGATGGGGAAGGTGTTGGTGCCCCTAGACTCCCATTGTTCAAAGGTCAAGTGAATATAGAAACACTATAATTTTTAAGCAAGTCTTTATTTTGACAGCACCTCTATTTTATAATTTTTAAATATACTGGACAATACTATGCAGAACAACCAACAGTATAAATATTTGCACAAACAAATTCAAACTTTTTTTAAGCTAAATAGAAAGAATGGAATTGTTAGGTCAAAGTACTTTTGTACTTTCTTGTAGTTTTTGCAATTATTTCTGAAAAAGCTCATCCTAATTTGAACAAATATATTTCTATAAATATGTAACCATTCATTCTCTACTTCATCATAATAATGGTTTGTACAGTTTTAAAAGTTATATACATTCCTTGGTTGTGTATTTTACATGATGCTTTTATTTTACACTAGAGGCCCGGTGCATGAAATGTGTCTGCAGGTATGCTGGCCTGTGATCAGGGCCATCTTCTCTGACTGCTGGTGGATGGCCCTGCCCCCTGCCACCACCCACCCCTGGTTCCCTGTTTGACATCAGAGAATCGGAGCCTGCCGGACAGGGGGAGAGACCAAGAGGTGGTCAGTGTGCCTCATAGAGACTGGTCAAGCGGTTGTTCTGGTTGTTCTGCCATTAGGTCTATTTGCATATTACTCTTTGATATATATAGAATATATAGATGTGCTCCAATCCTTTCCCTTCCAGGGAAAGGGGCAAAGGAGGGTTGTTGAAAGTGATAAGGAAGATAGCAGGGTTAACTTTTTTTGAGAGACAGGGGCCTCAAAGGACAGCAGCCTGATGAGGGTCTTCAAAGGACAGCAGCCAACTTCTGCTACCCTCTGTCTTCAGAGACACTATTTCTGATTGGCATATGGCAGGACAGAGCAGTTGCAGGTACAGGACAGGGAGTGCCTTTCTGCAAGCAGCTCCCTGGAGTGTTTCTTCTGGTCAAGGAAAGCTTTGTTCTAATCATTTCTCTCAGAGCCAGGGCTGCTGGGTGGTCTGGGGCAGGAGCGCAGAATGGAGGTGGGTCAGGGCAGGGCAGGGCAGGAAGAAGTATGGGGTAGCAGACTGGGCAGGAGGGAAGGGAGAGGGTGAAATCTGTGTGTTGGGGGGGGAGGAGGGCTGGTGCAGAAGGAGAGTTGGGGTCAGCATAGGAAGGTTTGGAGGTTCTGGGGAAGTAAGAGGGACCAACAGATGCAAGAACGGGGAAAGGGTCTATGGAATCAGGTGGCAGTCTGTGAGGGTGAGTATAGGCTAAGTCCCTTCCCCAGACCCTGCCATCTCAGGTGGCTAGTGGGAGGGGTCCATAGTGAGGTGCTGAGCCCCCTACACTTTGTGTCTGAGACTCCAGAACATGTGGCCAACATGCCCGGCCCCTGCCACCCCCATCGGAGTGCTACCACTTGGAACACATTTGCAGACACATGGATTGTTTTTAAGTTAATGCTTTTTAATGCACCGTGTTTCCCACTTGTCATTTTTTATTGAAAAGGCGGATTCTGCTGGTGTGTGTTCCTTTGTGGGGGCTGTAAGGGTGTTCTCCACGGGCAGAGATCCAAAGAGAGACAGAGACAAAAGGCCCAGCAAGACATGGGGAATGAATAAACAGGATCAGGGAGCAAGGAAAAGGGAGAGAGCTGCACAGGATGAGACAGACATTATGACACAGGGTGCTGTGGGCAGAGATAGGGCTTCCCGGCATGGTGAGAGGGCTCATTCCATGGAGCAGCAGCCCAGAGTTGGTGAACTGTAAGCCCTGGATAATTAGAGCTAATTGCATGTGTGCAAATAGCCACAGCAGAGGCTGCAGGCCAATTACCCCTCCCCTGACCTTCCTCTTGCAATCCTGCCCCAGCAAAGGGGCTAGGGCTGAGTGTCTGGGAGAAGGGCCCAGGGGTTAGCGTGAACCCTCCACCTCCAGAGCGCTCCTAAGATTACAGACTCCAGTGCACACTGTGGCCCCGGGATGGCAGGTTGCAACTGGGTTAGGAATTGGACCAGAACTTGATCCAAGCTCCCCTTGGCCTTGTGCTGAGCAGGCCCTGGTGGCATGGGCCCCAGCATTTGGGTCCTTAGGTTTCTATTACCTTGGACTTCTGAGCATCCCCGTCTCTGCGAAGATTCTAGATGGGGTTCTCCTTGTAACCTGCCACAGGGAATGGCTGCTGGATTTGAGGCTGCGGGTGAGGAAGGGACAGAGTCTGGTGGTTGGCATTTGGTGAACTGCTAGCCTGAATCAGTGATCTAATTTTGTGGTCTCAGGAGCCTTTGGTGGGTTGGGTTGGAGTGGTGGCAGGACAGAGTTTTATATTTCTATAGAGGACCAGTGCATGGGTGGGGGTCTGCCAGCCTGCCCTGATGGGGGCCCCTGATCAGGGTAGGGGTCCTTGCTGGGAGGCGGGGCTGGCTGGGGCTAGGAGCCATGGATAGTTTGCAGGCTGGCCATGCCCTCAATTGGAGTGAGGGTCCCCGGTGAGGGGTTGGAGCCTGCCAGGGTGAGGGTCTACAATTGTTCTTGTCCTCCTGGTTGTTCATTCTGCCATTTCAGTCACTGGGCTTTTATTACATAGGATTTTGCCTTGAAATTTTACCCTTTCTCTCATTGTTCTCTTTCCAAATTGTTGTTTTTCTAAGTTAATCTATTTGAATTTGCCTATTATAAACATTTCTTATAAATGGAATAATATAATCTGTTGTCTTTGATATTGTCTTTTTCACTTAGCCTGTTTTCAAGGTTCATCCATGTTGTAAAATGATCACTGATTCATTTTTTTATATTGCAAATAATATTCCATTGTTGAACATTTACTTTCTTCTCCACTTTTTAATTATTATGAATAATGCTGCTATAATTATGATATGTCCAGTCAGGTAAAGTTTTTGCATGGAAATTATTCCCCTCTCCCCCTCGGTATATACCTAGGAGTGGAATTGTTAGGTTATATCTATATGGAGTTTTTGTTTGTTTGTTTTTTGCCTTTCTACTGTGTATGAAGAAGAATCATAGCAATTTTGATTTGGATTTCCCTATTAACTAATGTTATCAAGCATTATCTCATGTGGTTGTGAGGGAACTTGTGAATCTCCTATGAATCAATATCTATTCAAATATTTTGCCCATTTTTAAATTGTTTACTTGTCTTTTTACATTGAGTTGTGAACATTGGTTATAGAATCTAAACACAGATCTCTTATCAAATATATTATTTGGAAATATTTTCTCCCATTCAATGGGTTGTCTTTTCCCTTTTAATAATAGTGTCCTTTGAAGCACAAAGTTTAGTTCTGATGAAGTCTTATTTATCTGTTTTGTTCTTCGGTTGCTTAGTGTCATATCTAAGACACCTTTACCTAACCAGGTCTGAAAGACTTGCCCCAATGTTTACATACAGAATTTGTTTGTTTGTTTGTTTTTAGATTTTTACCTTTGGTTTATTTATTTGTTTATTTAATTGTTGACAGTATTATGAATGTCCTCCATTTTTCTCCCCCATTGCCTCCTACTACCTAGTCCCTGCCCCACCCCATAGACTATGAGTATATGCATATACGTTCTTTGGTTTATACTTCTAGATCTTAGGTCTATGATCCATTTTGAGTTAATTTTTGTATGTGAAGTAGGAATCCAACTTTCTTTATTTGAATGTGGGTATTCAGGTGTCTCAGCACCATTTGCTGAAGAGACTATTCTTTCTTCATTAAATTTTATGACACACTTGTTAAAAATGAGTTTAGCAGACATGCAGGTGTTTAGTTGTGAACTCTAATTTCTATTCCATTGATCTATAATAATAAAAGGGTAATATGCTAATTAGATCAGACATCATTCTGGATGTCCTTCCAGACAAAGCCAGGGCCAGAGGGAAGCCCAGGTCCCAGATGCCTGCCAGCAGCTGAAGAAAAGCCTGTGTCCTGGGTGTTTGCCAGCAGCCGGAGGGAAGACTGGGTCCTGGGTGCTAGAGGGAAAGCAGTGCCAGCAGCCTGGAGGAGGAAGGCCTACTCTTGCATGAATCTTACATGAATTTTGTGCATCTGGCCTCTAATATATATATTATATATATATACATGCCAGTATCATATTGCCTTTATTACCACAGCTTTGTAATAAGGGGAGAATGGATGTCCTTTCTTTCTTTCTTTCTTTCCTTCTTTCTTTTCTTCCTTCCTTCCTCCCTTCCTTCCTTCCTTCCTTCCTTCCTTCCTTCCTTCCTTCCTTCCTTCCTTCCTTCCTTCCTTCCTTCCTTCCTTTGTTTTATTGTTAATTTTCATTGGAGGATATTTTTTTTCTGATGATTTTAGAAAGAAGAGAACGGAAGGCTGAGGGGGAGAAAGGAGAGAGGGAAACATCAGTGTGAGAGAGCCATGTCAGTTGGTTGCCTGCTACACTCTCCCTAGCCAGGCCAGGAAATCTGCAACCCAGGTATGTGTCCTTGACTGGAATAGAACCTGAGACCCTCCAGTTCATGAGCCAATGCTCTAACCACTGAACCATTATGGCCAGGGATCTTTGTTCTGTTTTATTAAGATTGTTTTTCATATTCTGGGTTCCTTGCAATTATGTATGAATTTGAGAATCAACTTGTCAATACCTGTAAAAAAATCAGCTGGCATTTTGAAAGGGGCTGTGCTGAACCTGTAAATCAATTTGAATGTATTGCTATCTTAACAATATTACGTCTTCTGATCCATGAAATGTATTATAAAAGATATAAACAAGAATTTTTGACTCTAACATGATATGTTCCAGAAGAAAAAGTTTAATATCATATACATGTCAAATTTGATAATTTAAATATAATTTGATATAATTCTAGACAGAATTTTACTTGAATCATTTTAGGAGTTTGGAAATGCTTTTACTATACAGTGATGATAATATTTATCAAAAGTTTAAGAATAATAAAAATGTAAGAGGGCCATAAGGGGAGAGTTTTCAGTTATCGAAACTAGATACAAAATTACAGTAAGCACAATTGTACAATAGCTTAGGAATTAAGTATATTAGAAGAATAGTAAAGAGACTGCAGAAAGTATACCTGAGACTTTAAGACATGATAAAAGTTTTTTTTTAATATATAATTTTTCTTTATTGTTGAAAGTATTACTGATGTCCCCTCTTTTCCCCTCATTGACCCTCTTCTTACCATTCCTGTTGCCTCCTCAGGCCTTCACCCCACTATAGTCTGTGTCCATAGGTTATGCATACATGCATATATGTTCTTTGGCTGATCTCTTCCATTTCCCCGTCCCTCCCCATCACCCTTCCCTCTGAGAATTCTCAGTCTATTGCATGCTTCAGTGTATCTGGATCTATTTTGTTTGTCAGATTATTTTGTTCATTAGATTCCACATATAAGTAAGATCACATGATACTTGTTTTTGTCTGACTGGCTTATTTCACTTAGCATAATACTCTCCAGGTCCCTCCATGCTGTACCAAAGAATAAGAACTCCTTCTTTTTTATGATTGCACTAGAGGCCCAGTGCACGGATTCATGCACCAGTGGGATCCCTTGGCCTCGCCCACGGGGATCAGTGGACTTCCACAATGCCACAGCCCAGCCTTACCTGCCAGCTCGTTGGGCTCCAGCCCAATGTCTGCACCGCTCCTGTTCATCCTGGCCACGCTGCACCTGCCGCTGCCACCACTCTGGCACCCAGGGGAAGTGTCTGCAGGACAGGCTCACTCTGCACTTGCCAGCAGTGAGCCCAGCATTTGATGCCCATCTGTTAGCTGAGTGGTGCTCCTGCTGTGGGAGTGCACTGGCCACAAGGGGGCAGCTCTTGCATGAGCTCCAGCCAGTCAGCCGGTCACTTAGGCTTTTATGTATATAGATTGTATCCCATGGTATAAATATACCACAGATTTTTTTATCCACTCATCTACTGATGGGCACTTGGGCTGTTTCCAGATCTTAGCTATTGTAAATAATGCTTCTACGAATATGTGGGTGCATCTATCCTTTCTGATTGGTGTTTCAGGCTTCTTAAAATATATTTCTAGAAGTAGGATCACTGGATCAAGTAGCAGTTCCATTTTTACATGTTTGAGGAAACTCTGTACTATTTTCCATAGTGGATGTACCAGCCTGCATTCTCACCAGCATTCTCTCTGATGATTAGTGAGTTTGAGCATTTTTTCATTAGTCTCTTGTCCATCTGTATGTCCCCTTAGGTCCCGTGCCCATGTTTTGATCAAATTGTTTGATTTCCTTTTGTTGAGTTGTATGAGTTCCTTATATGTCAGATGTATCATTAGCAAATATGTTCTCCCATAAACTGAGTTCCTTTTTATTTCTGATGATGGTTTATTTTTCTGTGCAAAAGCTTTGTATTTTGATAAAAGTTATACTTTCAGTTCAAAAAAGGATAACTTACATAATGAATTCATACAAATAAATTGCTATCCTCCTGTAAAAGAAGGACACAGTCCTTAGAATTGTTTAAAGTGAGTGACAAAGTAAACTCAAAAGCCAATAAGAAAACACTGAGAAAGAAGGACCCAGAATTAAACATCATTCAAATCATAATAATTTCTTTGAAAAATATTTAGTTACTTGGGTGGTGAGCACACAAAGCCATATACAGATGATGGATTATGGAAACTTAATGTTTGTAACTAAAATAATATATTTCCTATCTGTTCTTTAAGTTCCATTAAAAAACTTCTGTAACTCATACTTCTTAGTCATACATAATAAAATAAATAAGAATAGGGAGTATATAGGATTAGATCACCATTCAGTTACTGTAAGACAGAGGTCTGGCCCAGGATAATTATGAAAAATATTCTCTACATTTATCTATTTAGTCATGTATAGGTAATAGAAGATTCCAAACAGAAAAGAAAATGTGGAAAAATTCTGAGCACAATCCTAAAAGCATAATATAAATTTTCATTTCATGCAGTGAAATTAAATGAAAATATTTGTCTCAAATTAGCCCAGTATCTAGTTTTTGAACTTAGAATTTCAGGCTTTCTTATTTATCCATCAATCTTTATGTAACTTTTAAGTGCTTGTGCCATCTTTCATTAGCCGTACCATGTCTGCAGCAAGCCCATCTATTGGGACCGCAGGTGTGCATCCTGTTATGCATTTAAGCAATGATCAAAGCGTCAGGAGGCAAAGCATAAACAAGGATATAAGGCTCATCTTATCAGGGCTCTTACATCAAAACAATGTTTGAATGGAAAGAGTTCTCAATAATAATTCTATTTTTTAATCTATGGAAAAATGTTCACTTACTGTGCATTTTATGAGTATGAATTTTCAATCTAGCTTTCACATTAAGGCTGCAGGGTACAGATTATCTGTAAAGGTGAACTTCAGTAATTCATTTTTTTTTGATGCAGTCATAAAAACTCTATCAAACTTGACTGAACTCAAAATAACAGTCACTTGTCTAGCAATCTGTAATCAAAGATTTATGATGTTAAGGTTTTTGAAAAACTGGTGGCCCATTTAATTCAAGAATCCTGGCTTTTTATTTCATTACTAATAATGCGAAGAAACTGAATGAAAATAGATTTTCAGATCCAATGTGGAGTAAGTAGATGTAGTTTTTTTCTGCATCTCCTTAGGCATTTAAATTTAAATTTCATCAATATTTTCTATTATAATAGTTGTTAGTGCATCAATAAGGTTCCTTCATTTTTTTTTCCATCTAAGACAACTAAGCAAAATAAATTCTTTTAAAAGCTTAAATAAAGTCTTTAATTTTCTTTGAAGTATTTCAAAGTATTTTTAATTAAAGAATCATGATTCATTTAGAACTACTCAGTGATTAAGTTACTAGAATTGAAAATGTTAATTTTTAGCAACCAGAAAACTGCTAGTTTCAGACATAGAATGTGCTAGGCAAATGTAATAAACCTTCAACCCACAAATTAATAATTAATGATAGCATCTTTAGTAGTAGCCCATATCTTTCATGGTCTGGTCAAATTAAGGTCATAACTAAATTATTTCATAGGTCCACAGACTGTCATGCTATCTCTACATCAGTGTTTTTGCATATTCAGCTCTTTCTGTTTTGATTACCCAAGCAATGCCTTTTATTTCAATTTATTATCTTTTTCCTGTCTGAATCATATCAATTTTAATGAAAAACATTATCATTCACCAAATATTTTTTATATATTTTTTATTGATTTTTTACAGAGAGGAAGGGAGAGGGATAGAGAGTCAGAAACATCGATGAGAGAGAAACATCAATCAGCTGCCTCCTGCTAGGTATGTGCCTGCAACCAAGGTACATGCCCTTGACTGGAATCGAACCTGGGACCCTTGAGTCTGCAGGCCAACGCTCTATCCACTGAGCCAAACTGGTTAAGGCATCATTCACCAAATATTTTAATAATTATAAGGGTGACCAGACATCCTGGTATGCCTTGTACAATCCCTTGTTGTCTAGTTATTAATTATTAATTAATACCTCCTTTTTCTTTCAAAAGTGTTTCATTTACATGACAAGGTATACGGCAACATAATCACACATGATTATTGCAGAGCTAATAATTATATACTGTTGATGATATATTAAAAGTGTACCTGGAATCCAGGCTCTTTTTTTTAATAATTTTTTTATTACATAAAGTTTTACAAAGATTAGTACATATATCTCTTTTTCCCCTGCCCTTCCCCCAGCCTCCCCTACCCCCCACTGTTTTGTGTCCATTGGTTATGCTTAAATGCATGCACCAAAGTCCCTTGGCTGATCTGTTACCCCCCCCACCACCAACGTCCCTGTCCTTGTTGCTGTAATTTGACAGTCTGTTTGATGCTGCTCTGCCTCTGTTCACCAGTTTATAATGGTTATTATTATCCATAGATGAGTGAGGACATGTGGTATTTTTCTTTCATTGACTGGCTTATTTCACTTAGCATTATGTTCTCCAGTTCCATTCATGCTGCTGCAAATGCTAAGAACTCCTTCTCTCCATTTCTACTGCCATCATTCTAGATCAGCTACCAGATTCCTGAAACAATTTCTATCTGTACTTTCATCTTTCAATTTTTTTGTCTATAAAACAGATACAGCAATCTTCTCAAAGTAAATGCTTGTCTATAGTTGTTTCCATTTTTCTTACTATAACATCTAAACTTCTTGTCTTACTCTAAGTCCCTAACTATGTGAAAGTTTATTCTTGTATTATTATTTATTTGTATTACAACTGTGAACCTACTTTTGCCCACTCCTGTATTTAAATATTTAACAGTGTTTATATACTGTGAGGTAGATCTGTTGGCATTACCTTGCTTATAATAAATGTAATAATGGTGATAGCTGAGACAGCCACTGGCTATTATTATTTAAAATTTCCTTTTTAAAAAAATATTTCAAGGTTTAGTTTTAAATAGCCCATTAAAATATATATTTTAAAAGATTTCTTTTTATTTTTAGAGAGAGGGGAAAGGATGGGGAAAGAAAGAGAGAAACATTGATGAGAGAGCAGAACATCCATTGGCTGCCTCCTGCATGCTCCCTACTGGCAATCCAACCTGCAATATTTCAGTGCACAGGACAACATGCAGCCAACTGAGCCACACTGGCCAGGGCAGGGAATCATTAACACATTGTAATGTAAAATGTGTGATATTACATGAAATTGACTATACACACCTTTGAAGTTTGTGCTTCTTGTGTCTTCAAGTGTGTTTTTTAATTCACTTTTTATTGAAGTAACATCTATCTAATAATAGGGTAATATGCAAATTGGCCAGGATGCTGTCATGTAATGACTGATAGCAGGCTGTGTGTGCAGCAGGAGTGGGTGTGCAGGGACTTGCACCCCCCGGGGACGTGAGGTTCCCAACCCTGCACCCTGAGCCAGCCCAGGGACATGAGACTCACGTCCCTGACCCTGGCAACGGGTCCGGGATGTGAGGCTTTTGTCCCCATCCCCGGCAATGGACCCTGGGACATGAGGTTCGCATTCCTGCCCCCTGCGCTGGCCCGGGAACATGAGGCTTGTGTCCCCAACCCTGGCGACAAGCCCTGGGACATGAGGCTTGCGTCCTGGACTCCTGTGCGAGCCTGGGGCCTTGAGGCTCACATCCCTGCCCCCAGCAATGGGCGAGCCTCACATCCCTGCCCCCAGCATGGGGACATGAGGCTTTCATCCCCACTCCTGGAAACAGGCCCTGGGATGTGAGGCTTGCATCCCTGCCCCCGGCAAAGGGCAAATAGCACTATTAAAATATTTTCTCTAATTAATTTCCTTTTAATGTACATGAATTTCAAGCACCAGGACACTAGTTGTTTAATAAAATTATGTAAGTTTCAGGTGTACAATTCTACAATACATCAGAAGTATATCGTATTATATGTTTGTCACCCTAAATGCTAATAATAATTCAGTTGCTTATTTATTTGTTGTCACAAATGTGTAGAAGTCTAGATATTCAGCACTGAAGTATTATCTTCTGAAAACTGTCATAGACATCTCTCCCAACCCCCATCTCAGCTAATAAATGCCTGTGAAATGTAGACATCTAATCTAATAAAAGAGTAATATGCAAATTAGGTATCACTCTGCTACACCTAAGTCACACCCACCAGCAAATCCATGCCCACCAGCCAATAACAGTGACTATATGCAAATTAACCCAGCCAAGATGGCAACCGGCAACCACAGAGCTAGAACAAATAGGAGGCTTGCTTGCCCTGGCTATGGAGGAAGCTAAACTTCCCACCTGCCTAGGCCAGCTGTGGCCTCCACTCAAGGCAACAAAGTTTCAATTATAGGAGATAAATAAATCCCAGATACCTGCTTCTAGCCAGCCTTGCTGGGGCTGTGCCCAGCCTGCAAACAGAAAATCAGCCCCTCAACCAGGATGGCCCCACCCTCATGGAGTGAGGGTTCCTGCTAGTAGGCTTGGCCAGCCTGCAAACAGCCATCAGCCCCTCACTCAGGCTGGCCAGGCACCCCAGTGGAACCCCCAGCCTGATCCAGGACACTCTTCTGGGCAAACAAGCTGGCCTTCACCCATGCACCAGGCCTCTATCCTATATAATAAAAAGGTAATATGCAAATTGACCCTAACAGCAGAACAACTGGGAATGATTGGTCACTATGACACACACTGACCACCAAGGGGAAGACGCTCAATGTAGGAGCTGCCCCTGATGGTCAGTGCACTCCCACAGGGGGAGCTCTGCTCAGCCACAAGCCAGGCTGAAGAAGTCTGCCAGTACACCGGTGGTTGTGGGAACCTCTTCTGCCTCCTCAGCAGTGCTAAGGATGTCCGACTGCAGCTTAGGCCTGCTCCCCACTGGCAAGTGGACATCCCCTGAGCACTCCTGGGCTGCCAGAGGGATGTCTGACTGCCTGCTTAGGCTCGATTCCCCGAGGGAGCAAACGTAAGCCAGCAGGTGAACATCCCCTGAGGGGTCCCAGACTGTGATAGGGCACGGGGCAGGCTGAGGGACTCCCTCGAGTGCACAAATTTTTGTGCACCTGACCTCTAGTCATAGATAATACATTCCTGGTATCTCAGGAGTATTTTAAAACACAAATATTTAAACAGCCACAAAAGTTCATTTTTAATTATAAGAGTGACTAGGAATCCAGTGTACAAATTCATGCACCTTGAAAGGAATTGTGGGCCAGGAAGCTGTGGTAGGTACAGGAACAGGTCTCAGCCCATCCTCCTCACCCTTTCCCAGCCCCTCCCACCACAGCCCTTGGTCCTGTGTCTGCCGGCAGACCTGCTCCCACTGCAGCCACTCCTACTGATGGTTCCGGCTCCGCTCGCACCTGCTGATAGTGTGGAGAGATTGGGACCAGCGCCAGCGGCAGGTGTGAGCAGGGCCAGTGCTGTCAGTGGGTGCGAGTGGCAACTGCCAGCCCCAATCACCCCTCAGGAGCAGGGGCAGGTGAAGAAACCCTGATGGGTGATCGGGGCCGGCAGCCACTGCTCACACCTGCAGACAGCGCCAAGCAGTCAGGGCCAGCGCCAAACTCGGCAGTGTTTGCAAGCTGAGGCTCTTGCACCAGCAGCAGGTGCAGGCACCCAGTGGGACCATGGCATCTGGGAGCAAATAATTTTCAGTAACCACCAGAGGCTCACTCTGATGACAGCAACTGGTGCGCTGCCTTGGTCTGTGGCTCCCGCTCACCTCCACCATCCTACATGAGTAATGTCTGCCATGTTCGGTGGTTTGCCACCTGTTGCTGATGCCCACCATGTTCCATGCATGCCCCCTGCTGGTCAGCACACATCCTAGCGACCAGTTGTTTGATTGTTCAGTTGTTTGGTAGTTCTGCTGTTCAGTCTATTTGCATATTAGGGTTTTGTATATATAGATGAAGCAAAATAATGTTGATCTGCCCTAGTTGGTTTGGCTCAGTGGATAAAGCTTCGGCCTGCGGACTGAAAGGGTCCTGGATTTGATACCAGTTAAGGGTACATAACTTAGGAGTAGCAGGCTCCTCCTAAGCCCAGGTCTTGGTCAGGGAGTGTGTAAGAGGCAACCAATCAATGCATTTCTCTTACATCAGTATTTCTCTCTCTCTTCCACTCTCTCTGGAAAATCAATAGAAAAATATCCTCAGGTGAGGATTAAAAAATTTTTGAGTTTATATGTGAATAAAGCTTTTATGGATATGGAAAAAAAAAAAGCCCTACCTGACTTGGCTTCTGCCTCACTCTAGGCCCCTGCATTCGGAGAGTTTCTCAAATACACCTTGCTCTTTTCTGTGTTGGGGCTTAATACATGGGCTATGTTGAAGATGGTTATGGGGTATACTTATTATGGGAGTCTAGGCTACAATAACATAGATCTAAACTGTATAACTGTTTCAACATAATATTTTATTTCTAGCTCTCATAAGAGTTCAAGTTGATTATAGAGATTGGGTTTAGTCCTACACATTCATTTAGAGACCCAGTTTGACAGAGGCTGCTGTTCTTGGTTTGAGGGGTTCCACAGTTAACCTGGGCATTGACAGCTCAGGCAGCCAGAGGCGTAAAGTAGGAAGGTGCAAGCATAGATTCTAGCGGTAGAGACATTTCATCTCCTATGAAATCTGAACAGTGAGAGATTTCTCTGTTTTGCAGTTGGAATAGCTCTAGGGATGAGATGATGTAGAAGTTGAGCCGGATAATAAAGCAAAATTTTGCTTGATTGAAAAGAGAAAAGTATTCACAAAAAGAGATAGACACAAGGCAGGAAATCTGAACTTTAAAATTTTGAAATTAAATTATGACGGAATCAAAATAATATCGCTTTCCCTTATGGGACCTGCTCAGGTTTATTTCATAACATTTAATATCAAACACCATATGAATCTTATGGATATTGATTTTCATCTCAACAACCTCAATCCCCCCCCTACTATTTTATTCTCTAATCCATTAGGATGCCAAATCATTGAGCATAAAACTTTTCACATTTTACATTCTGTTAAGTCTTCTGTTGCTAGTGCAATGCCTCTAACATAAATGTTTTGAAAAAAAATATTTCTCAAGGGTGTCCTGATGTCTCATTATCCCTCAACACATACACACAAAACTCTGTTCCAGTTTAGATTGCTACTTGAAATATATTAATAAATAGATAGTACCTCAAATCCTTCTTCTCATAGACAAAACATTTTTAGCATAAATTAATAAGAGTTAAATGATTTTCATCAACTCTTCCTTTAAGGACGTTTTGATAAGGAGCTTATTTGGAGAGTTTTTGTATGAGAAGAAAGATGCAAAAGAATTAAATAATGGAAGTTGGGGTTTAGAAGCCTTTGCCTGCCTCTGTTCAAACTCTAAGTCTTGGTTTAAAGATATTACATTGAATCAGTTCTTTGCCAGAATACAGAACTCAGCTCCCTCATTAGTAAGTATGGAATAGAACTATTCAGCCATGTGTGTGTTATAGTATCATATATCTTGCTAATTTTATGTCCTGTAGTATGTTATATTTATTAAGGTATGGCACTGGGATATAATATAGGTTCCCAATAGGATTTAGAAATAAGGAAAGGAAACTCAGAGCCCAGAAGAAATAGACAATAGTAGCAAACTAAAACAAGTTCCCTTTATTAGGAAACATGCTACATGAGAGAACATCTTATTAGATAAGTATCTGTTGATTATAAGTTCAAAAAATTACAAAGGCCTGCTAGGGCTATCAAGCTTCCATTTGACTCATTTTTAAAGAAAGGGACTGTGAGTTGATTCTAATCCACTTTTGAATAATGTTTGTAATTGCTTTTTTCTTGGAAAATTTAGAGCTATGTTTTTCCAGAAGAAAACAACAGGTTATTAGTGAATTTTCTTGTACTATCGGCCTCAAGTTGTTCTCTGTAGGCTGCCTCATAGACATGCTGTCCTTCATTTATGCAGATGGCACAGATGACCCACTATCGGTAGGATTTTGCATCAATTAATGGTACATAATTGAGGAATAACAGATTGAGGTTGGGGTGCAGTTTGTGATAGAGAACAGAGTTTTCCCAGTCAGAAGTATACTGGCCCATATGGAAATTAAATTTGTGACCTTGACTTCAAAACCACCAGGATTTATTTGAGTTAACTATCTCTGTCACACAATGTCCTATTAGTAACTAATTTCTTGTCATTATCACCCCATGATATCTGTTAATTTCATAAATCTCTAAGTTTTACTATTCAAATAATACTGATTCTAGGATGACATTTCTGATGATACTTTTTTTTTTTTTCATGTGGCACAGATTTGGTATTTTCCTGGAATCACTTTAAACTTTTGAATGTTATAATTATTAAATACTAGGGGCCTGGTGCATGAAATTCGTGCACGGGGGTGGGGGGGGGTCCCTCAACCCGACCTGCACCCTCTCCAATCTAGGAGCCCTCAGGGGATGTCCTACTGATGGCTTAGGCTTGCTCCCCATGGTTCTCTGCTCTCTGTGCACCTGCCTGCTTGATGCCACTGCAAGCTCTGGTGTCTGCTCTCTGTGGGGGCCCTGCAGGGGGCTTCTTGCCCTTTGTTGCCATGGCCAGTGGCAAGCAGGGCCCTGCTATCTGCTCCCTCACTGCCGAGGATGTTCCCACCAGCCCCTGACCACCTGTGTGCACGCCAGCTTGGAGAACTTGGGTCCCGGGGATGTTCCCACCCACTCCCAACTGCTTGGCACCTGTGTGCTTAGGCCCAGAGTGGCAGGGGGTTGTTCTGGGACCCTGGCTACTCCAGGCCTATGCATGGGCCTGCAGGCTCAGATCAGCCTGCGTCCTGAGGACCCCCATCCCCGGGAATCAGGCTGCTTGGTGCTGGCATACATGCACAAGCGGCCACCCCCTTCCCCCCAGCTGCTCAGCACCTGGGTATGCAAATTAACCCGCCATCTTTATCAGATTAATTTGCATACTTACTCCTGAGTGGGTGGTGGGCATCATGAAGGGATGGTCAGTTTGCATCTTTCTCTTTTATTAGTGTAGACTAGAGGCCCAGTGCATGCATTCTTGCACTGGTGGGGTCCCTCAGCCTGGCCTCCAGGGATCAGACTGAAACTGGTTCTCCAACATCCCCCAGATTTCAAGAGGATGTTTCTTGGGTGACACACCCTGGAATCGGGCTCCTTCCTTTCTAGTTCTGGGTGTGTTATCCAAGAACCTCAGCTGCCAACTCACCACAGTTTGGCAGCTCTTGCATTTAGTGTCTGCCCCCTGGTGGTCAGTGTGCATCATAGCTACCAGTCAGATGGACAAATGGTCAGACTATTGCTTAGGCTCTCTCTCTCTCTCTCTCTCTCTCTCTCTCTCTCTCTCTCTCTCTCTCCATATATATATATATATATATATATATATATATATACACACACACACATATATATAATTTTAAATAAAATTTATAGTTTAAACATATTCTTAAAAGACAATTATAGGAAGTATTTCTAAATTCTAACTATAAGGGGTAATGCAAAATTTTCATTTGTTATCTAATCTAATAAAAGAGTAATATGCAAATTGACCCTTACTCCAAGACACCCAAGCCATGTCCACCAGCCAATCAGAGTGACTGTATGCAAATTAACCCAATCAAGATGGTGGTTAATTTGCATACACAGGTAAGAGCAAAGACTGGAGACAGCCTAGAAGGAAGCCAAGTTCTGCAGAAAGGAGCGAACTGACAGAGAAGGGAAGGAGCGAGGTAGTGGAGACGGGAGGGAGCTAAGTGGGAGAGATGGGAGGGAGCAAGGCAGCAGAGATAGGAGAAGGCAAGGCAGCAGAGAAGGGAGCAAAGCCTGCCTTGCAGACATCGCTCCCTTCTCTGCTTTGCTCCAGCTCAGGAAGCCCTGTTCTTACAGGAATCTTCCTGCAATGGGCCTCTAGTTAATAAAATAATAGCTATCACATTGTTGAGTTTTAAAGATATATAACACACCCTCACTTTCCTCACTGAAGTTCAGGAACCAATTAAGAAATAAGACACGGGAGTCAGTATTAATCTTTCCACATAGAGGCGATTAGGGCAGAATGCCATTTTATTCTATAGGCTAATATAAAAGAGAAAATCTAGAAAAGGCTAAGAAGCTGAGTGTCTTCATTCACTTATACTGAGTAGAGTGAAGGATGAGGAAATAAGTCAAATTTTCTCTAACTGAATTCCCTTCACAAAGAAACTCAGAAAATGGAGGGTCTCTGTCTCCAAATGCCATAGTTACATTCTCATAGCAGATGTGCAGCGTGTTTGATAATATGCTGAGCAGTTAACCTGCGTGGCCTCAATTCATCTTCCAGGTGTGTCACGAGTCAGGTCTTATTATCTCCAAGAACAGCATAGGGATCGAAGGCCTGAAGAAGTTAGTTAACTTTCTCAAATAGTAAGTGACACATCATGATTGTGAATTCAAGGCTCTATGATTCCAAACACTATATTCTTTGTTTCTATAATATTATGTAAATGAGTTATTATTATAAATAATTGCAGCAGCCGAATGCCAGGGAGATAGGGGGAGATCGTCCTTTTTGAATGCTTGTGTAACCTCAGATGTGCAGAAATAAGTCTTAAGCTGTTAATAAGTTCTATAAATACAATCTCCAGATCCCTGTTCCCACCACCACTTCCTTTCACCCTGTCTCATGTAAGAGATCCAGAGTCAGGTTTGGGAAGCTTGTGTTATGAGAAAATAGGCTCTATTTCTTTCACCACTCAGTCCTACTTATTCTACATGCATTGTGCAGTTATGCACTGATTAACAATGGACTGTATACGAGGTGGTAGCCCCTTACGATCATAATGGAGCTGAAAAATTCCTATTGCCTGGTGATGTGGTAGCTGTCCTAAAGAAATAGTGCAATGCAATACTCACAAGTTTGTGCTATTGCTGGTGTAAACAAAACTACTGTACTGTCAGTCATATAAAAGTATAGCACATACAATTTCATAGTAGGCTATACTGTCTAGGTCTGTGTAAGTATACTCTATGATGTTCATGCAATGACAAAATCTCCTAATGTTGTATTTCTAAGACCATATCCCCATTTCTGGCACATGACTCTATACACATGCATCTATCTATCTATCATCTATCTATCTATCTATCTATCTATCTATCTATCTATCTATCATCTATCTATCTATCTATCTATCTATCATCTATCATCATCTTTCTATCATCATCTATCTATCATCTATCTATTATCTATCTATCAACTATCTACCTATCATCTATCATCTATCTATCTATCTATCTATCTATCTATCTATCTATCTATCTATCATCTATCTATTTATCTAGTATCTCTCTATCATCTATCTATCTATCATCTATGTATCTATCTTTATCATCTTTGTCATTGTGTATTATCTAGATTTAGCATTTAAACACATCTTGACAAGAGCTTAGCTTTTTTTATTGTTGTTATTCTTCTCCTGAGGATATTTATTCCATTGATTTTTAGAGGGAGTTGAAGGAGGAGGGGTGAGAATGAGAGAGAAAAGCTTTGATGTGAGAGAGAAAATGATACATTGATTGGTTGCCTCCCACATGTGCCCCAACAGGGCCTGGTATTGAGCCTGCAACCTAGGCACATGCTCTTGACCAGAAATCAAACCTGTGACCCTTTGGTGCACAGGCCAATGCTCTGTCTACTGAGCAACACTCGCCTGGTTGAGCTAAGTTTTTTGATCAATTAAATCTGGTCCATACTTGTGATATTATGGTACTCATTTTGACTAATATGAGCAATCTGGAATGTCTTAGATACCTTTGGTCTCAAAAGTCTGTCTTTAGGTAATCCTGCCATTGACTTTTCGATTAAAGTTGTGTATTTTTATAAGAAGCTCCTTATGGCCACCGATCTTCAGTTTCCCCATGGTAAAACTTAACTTGAACATACCATGCAACTCATAATTCCATTCTGAAAAGTGTGTTTACTTCACATTTCTCTGAAGTTTCCCAGCTGTTCTCCAGTCTTAAATATTCTTCCTTTTTTGTGTGTCCATAAAACTCCTACTCTTTATTGAAGTCTCAAATATTTATAGAATTGATGCTATAATAAACTTATTCAAATCTACCATTCATGTAAACATAATTGCACTATTTAATACACCAAATATAATATTTACAAGTAAAAATGCTACACACAAAAAGTCATCTGATTTTGCCATAATAATTCACACCAGATGAATATATTTCTTAAATTATAATTGCTTTCTCTTTTTATTCTGTCACAGACACAATAATTATGTGTTTGAAGAGAGCTTCTGATTTTTAATAATTGTGGGTACTCTCTAATGCCACATCAGCTAAGTAATATTTGGTCAAGTTTATTCAGTAGATGTGTACTTCACATATGCACTGTTTTATCATCATCCGTTTAGTCCCTCAGCATTAATATTTTCACCCTATGGAAAATGAACTAAGTCATGCAGGTGTCTTTCTATCTCAAGGTTTGAATTAACACTACTCAACAAGCTACCACACATTTTACAATTGCCTCAATACTTTATTTTCACCTATATAGCCATTTTTAATTTTTCTCGATGGATTATAATCCTCTTATAACCTCCTCATTTCTAGATTTGGCATTCATTGCCTAAATATAATTTGCTTTCTTTTATCATTATCCCTGTAAATAATGTTCCAATACATTTTATTATGCATCATTTAAATATAGCCTATTAATCTTTCATGCTGTCAGAATATGATAATCTAATGAGGAAAAATGCAGTACAATGTAGACATGAATAACTCATGCGTTGTTATTGACTTCTAGGAGAATCTTGCAAAACATTGATCAGTATATGAAAAGTATAGTTTAGAGCAAATTATGGGTTACATTTCATTATTTAGAAAAATTCTTGCTGTATCTTGGTAGTTGATTTTACCCCAAAACAAGATGTTATAAGCTTCTGTTGTCTATTCAAACATTGGCAATCTAGTCAGAAACCATTCTTGTTAAAAAGTTATTGTAAATTGAGTTCTTTCTATTCTTCATGTATAACCACAAGTTAATTGTGTATAATCACAATCTCCAGAGGATTAAAATAAATACCTGGGTTATTAAGGTGGAATTGTATTTTGTAAGACTCTTCAAAAGGTAATAGACCATTAAATAGGTAACAAGCTGAAATATTTATTTGCCACTTGCAAGATATATGTGCATGCATATGTGCCTATATGTGTATAAAGGTATATAATTTTACTACATATGACATATATGTGCACAGTACTATATCAGTAGCGCATAGTAGTTACGAGTAGGTTCTCTCATATCAGACTCCTTATATTTCTCTTTGTTCCATCACATATAAAATTTGTAATCTTGAGCACATCATTTCATACTTCTCTATGCCATTTTCTTCATCCTTAAAATGCAGAAAATGTCTTCCATTTTTATAAATATTTTATGAGATAATACAAGTAAACTAAGTCTTCATACACTATTAGATAATGCTATAGGCAAAAGGGACATGAACATTAAAGCATAAAATTGGTCTTCCCTCACTTAAATCTATATTTTCTTATATAAACTGGAAAGGAAGAAGTGAGAGATATATCTTGGAGAAAAAAATAAATTATATAATTGATGTATGACAATATTTAAACCTCTTTTCATGTGCTAGCTGCTATAATCTTCCTCCCAAACACTTAATACTTTCTTTCTTTCAAACATGCATTATAACAAGGCAACATAAATTATTCAAGTGCTCAAAAGTTAAACGTTTGAAGACTATCAACACCACTGTCTGAAGAGTAAGACAAGTTCACATCAAAGTTTTGCGTTGTTTACATGTTTACTTTTTAACAGGAATGGTTTCTGACTAGATTTGGCTTTTAAGGTATTTTGTCATGCTTTATGTCAATACGGTACTTAATAGAGAAACTAGTTAACGTCAGTGTATGAAGGACCAAATCCCTGGCAAACTCCTCAAAGAGAGAACTTGATAGGGAATGAGAGCCCCAGGAATGTGTGTTTTGTTCTCTTGTCTCCCATTGAAGCCAGATGAGGAAAGAGGAGGGGGAAAATGGAAATGTGATATTGTGCTCAAGCCTGCCCATCGGGTCAGTGTCAAAATCTAGAAGAAGCAAAAAAATAATAAATTACGGTTGTTCTGAAAGAAGAAAATTGGTAATCCCTAGTATATTTTTTCTGACTATTTCAAAAAATTTGGCATGCATTCTTATAAAAATCACAGCCTGCTCTCCTCAGTATTTTTCAAAATATATTTTTATTGATTTCAGAGAGGAAGGGAGAGGGAAAAATAGTAAAACCAATGATGAAAGTAATTGATTGGCTGCCTCCTGCATGATCCCTATCCAGTCTGCAAAACAGGCATGTGCCTTGACCGGGAATCCAACTGTGACCTCCTGGTTCATAGATCGATGCTCAACCACTGAGCCACACAGGCCGGGCAAGCTACTCAGTATTGAATGAACCCTTTGCTAATAGGGTTAGGGAGTTTGTATACAGTTACCATTATTTTACTGCTAAAGAAATATGAAGAAAGCATGGCAACTTCCTGCCATTTTAACTTCCTATAAATCTTGTGCTTTTGAGCATGGATTTCTTCTCCTCGAAGGAATACGACATAGGGCAGTTTCACAGTATTTCTCATTGGCTTCTGGCCCTTTCTGCATGTCCCTTGTATGAAACGCTAAGGCCTCTGTGTTAAGGAGGTATTTATTGTTTAGTGGGAACTTTGGTTAATTGTAGAAAGTACTTTACCTTTGGGTTTGTTTTTTTTATCTACCATTCAAGATTTAAGTCTGTGCTTCTAATTATTTTGTTTGATGATAGTTAAAATTATTTGCTACTGGCAAATTTAGGGTGAAAAAGTAAGTCCACTTTTATTATACACTAGAGGCCCAGTGGAAGAAATTTGTGCACTGGACATGGGGGTCCCTCAGCCCAGTCTGTGCCCTCTTGCAGTCTGGGATCCTTCTCACAGTTTGGGGCTTTCCCAGCCCGGGACCCCTTGCTCCTAACCACCTGCCTACAGTGGAGGCGGGAGAGGTTCCTGCCACCGCCGCTGCACTCTCCAGCCATGAGCCCAGCTTCTGGCTAAGCAGCACTCCGCCTGTGAGAGCGCACTGACCACCAGGAGGCAGCTTCTGCATTCAGCGTCTATCCTCTGGTGGTCAGTGCACATCATAGCAACCGGTCGTACCACCCGTCATTCTGCCATTTGGTCAATTTGCATATTAGGGTTTTATTATATAAGGTTTATAATATATCACAGTGGAAAAGAACTCTTAGGAACCTAGAATTTTACACTAGAAGAGATGATTTGTTTTTATCAAGTCCCATCACTTGGTGATGGCTGTGAATTCTTTTGAGTTTAGGAATTTGAGCATCCTACCATCTTCTGCTTTCAAGTAAAGAGTTCTGATTATTTTTTAAGTAATGGTCTGATGATGCTAATATATAACTTCATGAATTTTGCAAAGTATCTTGAGAAGTTAGTAATCTAGAGCCATTGGCAAATGAGGAGTAAGAAGTCAGACACAAGAAGACAATTTCCTAGATTATTGGGAGAAGATTTAATCATTAGCTGCAGATGTAAGCTCAAGGAATATTTACAGGAAGCTCAATACAGAGTGTCCAAAAGGCATTCCATATAAGCTTCGTTCAGGATCTTTCCAGTAAAGAGACATCCCTCTATTTAGCAATCACAGACTCTCTATGGTCTCACGGTAACAAAAAGAAAATAAATCAGGTCTTAAAAAAATGCAGGTGTGTTGATTCCCACTGACATTAAAAGAAAAGTTGATGTGACATCTAAAATATTTTACAAAAACTGATGTGTATGTCCTGTAAAAAGGAAGCCAAAAATTAGATTTTCATTTTAAAGCAAAACAACTGCAAATATAAAAACTGTATCATTATGTGACTAAATGGTAGAATTCTATTTCTTGTTCTAAAAGACAAATGTAAATGTGTTACTTATGTATCCCTCTCTTTAGGTCATACTAACATGGATGATACTTAGTCTGAGGTACAAAGAATGCTGTTATAAAACATCTGTGTGGAATTATAAGGAATCCTTTAAGTGGATGGTATCGTAAGAGGCAGATGGGGAGAATACTTTGATGATTGTTCTCTGATTTGTGCATATGCAAGTCATTGATATGGCCCCAATTCTAGGATAATGCTAGAGTAGTGAGCATATTAGCAGAATCATAAAAGAGGTCGGGGGTTAGATGACAGACTTAATGGGAACATTGCAGAAGGCATGTGGGCACCAAACAGTTGTGACTGAGCAGCCTGCTCTGATTTTTAATGAGTATAATTCATTCTAAATTTGTGTAGATGCTGAGTAAAAACTGATGAACTTCTGTGTTGGGTGCAGAAATTATGTTTGTAGGAAATTCTAAACTCCTGAGTGGGTTTCCTATTAGATTTATTTGAGGGGAAATGACAAAATCCAAGATATTTGATTGGAACTAACATAATGAAAAAGTCATTTATTTTCAGATAGATTATACAAATGTGACAACTTCCAAATTATAATAAGCATTTCCACCTTTTCTCAGTGCTCACTCATTTGAGGTTATCTTTCTATTCATCATATGTTACCTCAGTTACTGAGGGGAAGAAATTTTACTAATTGGCCTTGCTCCACACATAATACAATATTACATTGTAGAAATACTTATTCTACCCTAGTTGAGAACTTTTAGTATGAACTAGCTATTAAATATTGTAGAAGATTAATTCTCTTTTGGTTTGCTTACTGGTACAAGTTTTAAGTTGTTCCCTGCGTGTTCATGTCAACTTTTCTACATTTTTTTTTTTTTTTTTGCAGAATCAAAACACAAAAACCTTTAGGTCAAAATCTCAAAGTTACAATTCCTTGTTTTCAATAACTTGTTATATAAATTTGACAATTTATTTATTTCTGACTCCCTTTCTCATCTTAGAAGAGGAAATAACTGTGACTCACCTTTCTTACTGACATTTTAAAGAATTAATGACTATAAAACACTTCCTAGACATAAAGCAATAGATGTTCTTTAAAAGTTTTAAAAATGTCTTTTTCATAATACAATTTAGACTGCCTATTTGTTAGAAATGTTCACTTACTTGTAATACATTTTGAAGAAAATGAAATTGTTTACAGGACAAAAATAAATGTCATAATCAAAGAAATAATTAAAAGCTTCAAGCTAGAGTTTTAATTTTTATCCCTTTGTGTATAGACTGTATGCAATATCCCATACTTTTATTGATTAGTTTTCATAACATTGACACATAAATGAAAGACGTTAGAGCTCATATTGTGTGCATATTTGACAAGGTCTAACAGAATTGTTTGCAAAATTTTATTGAAATCCCTGCTTTCATTTATCTTTGTTAGCACAAGTTTCAGAAATCAGTGGTATGGAATTATCGTATAATTTAACTCTAAGAGAATTAAGTGTGCAGGTGTTCAGAGAATAGCCTATTTTTCTAAGTAAATAAAATCTTTTGGCAGAAAATATGTTATTTTTATTACCTTATAAAAGACTATTCAATTGGGTTGATTTATTTCTAAAAGAAAAAGCAAAAAAAAATGTATTACAAAGAAGGAGGTGAGAAACCAATAAACAAAAAAAAATGCAATTATTTGCTAGTGATCTAATGAACTTGAATTAGTAAACAAGCTGAAATTGCTTGAACAGTTCCAATAGGTGTTTTATAACCGTAACACTCCAAGGTTGCTGTCCTACACAATGGCATGCGCACCCTGAAGTTGATTTCAGATTTTAATCTCTGGCCATTCCTCTCCTTGCTGTGCGCAGCAAATCTGTAACACAGCATTCACAATTTGGAGAGTGGAGGGAAACTTAGAAAAGATAGCCCTTGTAATAACTCGAAGTGTTCCTTCCTCTCCACTTGTTAGGCTGGGCCTCATGTAAACTTTCCTAGACAAATGAGTTTCAAGTGCATTTTGAAAGGTCTATACAGAAAGAAATTTAGCACTTTCCATTTTCATGGCTTGCGGTCCTGATGGAATTTTTTTTTCTTTCTTAGCCAGCCTAAATGTCTTATACAACATTTCAAGCTCACTTATTTTTGTTCTGCCCTCTGTGGCATTAGAGTACCGATCAGCGCCTTCTATGTAATAATCCTTCATGTAATTGAAAACCAAGTTGTTTCCCCAGCCTGTTTTCCAACTTAAATAATATTAGTTCCCTTAACCTTTCCACTGAGATTCTATTTTCCAAGCTATTAATCATGTTTATTGCTTGTCCTTAAACCTTCTTTGAGTTTTCCAAGGTCTTTTTAACTTAGTGAGTCCAGGCCAGTGCACAGCACTGTTATTAGGCTAGAATTACTTCTTGCATTGTGTGCATTGTTCTTCTGCTTCGATGTCCAGATAATTTTAATTTCTAATTCACTTTTAAAATGAGATTCTTGCACTGTCGTAGTCATTATTGTTGTTGCCTTATTCTCCCAAACCCATTCTCTCCCATACAATGATCAAAGAGTTTACTTCTTAATAAACTACATTTGTTTAATCGTGAAACTTCCTGGTTTTGGAAAAAAAAAACAAAAAACAGAACACCTCGCCTAACTTAGTATTTATTTTTCAAATTATAATGTGTTTGAGATGTTTGAGAGTTTAGTGTGTGTATATATATAATTCAATATCAAAAAGTCACTGGTATCGGATTCCCAGATGGCTGAAGAGTAGGTAGAAGTTATACTCACCTGCTCTAAGTGCCAAACTGCATCTATAGCTCTATAGCTTGTCATTTGACATGTCTCTCTGGCAGCTGGGAGCCCCACCTTGCTGAGCCTAGTCCCATGGGGGAATCTGAGAGCTGTTCAGAGATGCAGTCTTTCGTGCCTGTCTGAAGCCCTTGCCTGGAAGGGGAAGAGGTGCCTGCTCTCCTCCAGGAGGCTTATTGGCTCCACTGCCAAAGGAGATTGTTTGGATCTGCCTCCCCAAGTCCTGGTGGCCGAGTCCTGCTGAGCTCAACTCAGCTTTGCAGGGGGAAGGGAGTGCTGCTCAGAGCTGGAACATTTGGAAGGTGTCCTCTCAGAGGCCATTGTCTAGGGACAGGATGAAGCTCTTATCCTCCTCCTACAAGCTCAGCTGGCACCACACAATGAGAAACTCTTTTGATCTGTCCTCCTTGGTGGCTTTCCCCGCTGAGCTTACTCCTGCAGAGGGGATAGCTGGCTGCACCCTATCTCAACCAGCTGCATGTGCTTCCTGAAGAAGCTAGAGTTGGAGACTCTAGCAGAGACTAAGTGGCATGGCTTGGAAGTAGGGGCCACATTCCTCTCATTGAGTACTTGACCATGTAGCCTTCAAGTAGGGAACACATTAGCCCTGTCCTCCTGACCACAGTCATCCTGTCCTGTCCTACTCTGCTTGTGACCTATGGACGGGTCTGTGGGTGGCAGTCAGCCTGAGTACACTCTACAGTCTTTCTCTGGTAGGCTCTGAAAGAAAATTAGACAACCTCATGGGGAGGTGGAGTAGCTGACAGATGCAGGTAGACATCAAGGAGCCTCAAACCTTATACAGATATTCCCCTAGTTCTAACCTGGAGGAAGTCAAACCTTGTACACAGTGTGGCCCTTACATGCACACCCAGGCCCAGTAGATGTAGCTACAAACAGTAAATAGTGTGGTAGCTCCAGCCCTAGCTGGTTTTGCTCAATGGATAGAGCATAGGCCCACAGACTAAAGGGTCATAAGTTCAATTCTGGTCAAAGGCATGTACCTCGGTTGCAGGCTCAAAACCTGCAGGAGGTAACAATCAATATATCTCTCTCACATCAATGTTTCTCTCTCTGTCTCTCCCCATCCTTTGGGTGAGTATTAACAACAACAAAAATTAGCGTGGTAGCTCCAGATGGTGATCCCATGACCTGTTACACATGTCTAATGTCAACATAACCCACAAGAAAAATTCTGGAGCTTGGGTGATCTGGAAAATTGCATCACTAAGCTCAACATGACACCTACATCATAAAATTGTCATAAAAAGTTTGGGAATCATAGAAAATCTACTGAAAATACAGAAACAAAATGGGAAGACAAAGAAATATGACCCAAGTGAAAGAACTAGATAAATCCCCAGAAAAAAAGAATGAAATGAAATGGAAGCAAACAGGATACTAGATGCAGAGTTTAAAGCAATGGTTATAAGGATGCTCAAGGACCTTAAGGGAAGAATGGATGATCTCAGTGAGGACTTAAACAAAGAGATAATAAACATTAAAAAGGACACAGAAACCATTAAAAAAACAGTCAGAAGACAACATTATCTGAAATGAAGACTACACTAGAAGGAATCAACAATAAGAATATTAAAGTGACCAGACTTCCCGCTTTTAGTGGGACAGTCCCGATTTTTAACAGTTTGTCCTGCATCCCGCGGCATTTTAAAAAAGTCCCGATTACTCTTTGTAATATTTTAAGTAATAATAATAAAAAAAGAAGAAAAACCCCTCCCCACCCCCCGGTCAATGATGTACTGCTTTAAATCTGGTCACCTTAAATAAGATAAATGAAGCAGAGGACTGAATCAGTGAATTAGAGGACAAGATAACAGTGAAAATCCAAGCAGAATATCAAAAAGAAAAGAGAACTTTAAAACATGAGGAAAGTCTCTGGGATAACATCAAGTGTAACAACATATTCATCATAGGAGTACTGGAAGGAGGAGAAAGTAGGCAAGGGATTGCGAGCCTGTTTGAAGAAATAATGGCTGAAAATTTTCCTGACCCAATGAAGGAAAAAATTACACAAGTCCAGAAAGCTCAGAGAGTCCAAACAAGAGGAACCCAAAGAGACCCACACCAAGACACATCATAATTAAAATGGCAAAAAGACAGAGAATCTTAAGAGACCCATCTCAGAACAAAAGATACACATAGGATGATAGTGAAGGATTGGGAAAAAAAAATATTTTATGCAAATAGAAATGAAAAAAAAGTAGGGGTATATAAGACAAAATGGACTTCAAAACAAAGACCATAACAAGTAAAAACAATGTTACTACATAATCCTAAAGGGATTGATCCAAAAAGAACATATAATTCTTGTTAAAATATTTGCAATCAACATAGGAGCACCTAAATATATAAAGAAAATTTTGTTGAACATTAAGGGAACGATTGACAGCTATCCATACAGACCTTAGGGGATTTTAACACTCTACTGACACCAATGGATAGATATTCCATACAAAAATTCAGAAAGGCAACAGCGACTTTAAAAGAGATTGGATCTGATGGTTTTAATTGATATTTATGGGATATTTCATTCTACAGGAGCAGAACATACACTTTTCTCAAGTGCACATGGAACATTGTCTAGGAAGGACCACATGATAGGCCACAAAACAAGTCTCAATAATTTAAAGAATAGTGAAATCATATCAAGCATTTGCTCTGACCACAAAGGTATGCAACTAGAAATCAATTACAATAAAAAAATGCAAAAACTTTCAAACCTGTGGAGGCTAATTAACATGTTATTAACAATGAATGGGTTTCCATATGATATTTGTCTTTCTCTGACTGGCTAGCTTATTTTACTTAGGATAATCATCTTCAAGGTTCCTCCATGTGGTCTCAGAGGGTAATAGATCCTTTCTTTTTACAGCTACATAGTATTGCATTGTGTAACTGTACCACAGCTTTTTTATCCATTCATCTACTGTTGGGCATTTGGGCTGTTTCCAGATCTTAGGTAATGTAAATAACACTGCTCTGAACATAGGGGTGTGTATGTTCTTTCTGATTGGTGTTTTGGGGTCCTTAGGATATATTCCTAGAAGTGGGATCACTGAGTCAAATGGCAGTTCCATTTTTAATGTTTTGAGAAAACTTCACACTGTTTCCCACAGCGGCTGCACCAGTCTGCATTCCCACCAACAGTGTACAAAGGGTTTCTTTTTCTCCACATCCTCGCCAACACTTGTCACTTGTTGATTTATTGATGGTGGCCATTTTGACAGGTGTGAGGTTGTACTTCATTGTTGTTTTAATTTTCATCTCTCTGGTGATTAGTGATGTTGAGCATTTTTTTTTTCATATCTCTATTGGCCATTTGTATGTCCTCTTTGGAAAAAAATGACTATTTAGCTACTCTGCCCATTTTTTAATTGGTTTGTTTGTCTTCCCTTTGTTGAGTTGTATGAGTATTTTATATATTTTGGAAATTAACCCCTTATCAGGTGTATCATTGGCAAATAGTTCTCCCATGCAATGGGATTCATTTTCATTTTGATGTTGGTTTCTTTCACTGTACAGACGCTTTTTGGTTTGATGTAGCCCCATTTGTTTGTCGTTTCCTTTATTTATCTTGTTTTAGGCAATGTATCTGTGAAAATTCTGCTATGTGATATGTCTGATATTTTGCTGCCTCCTTTTTTCTAGGACTTTTATGGTTTCATAGGTAACGTTTAAGTATTTTATCCATTTAAGTTTATTCTTGTGTATTGAGTAATTTGGTGGTCTAGTTTCATTTTTTTTTGCATGTACCTGTCCAATTTTTACAACACCATTTATTGAAGACACTATCTTTACTCTATTTTGTTCTTGCCACCTTTGTAAAATATTAATTGAACATAATGGTGTGGGTCCATTTCTGGGACAGACTGACAAATCTCAGAGGGAAGGGGGAAGGGGGAAGCAAGAAGAGATGAAACAAAGAGCTCATATGCACATGTGCATTGCCTATGAACAAAATCCATAGGGTGATGAAGGCTTGGTACAGGGCAGAAAACAGCTAGGAGGGGCAAGGGGAAGAAAGGGGGGATATCTGTAATACTCGACAATAAAGATTTAAAAAAATAATTATCTGACTATTTTAAGAAGTTTGTGTGTTTCTAAGCCAAAGTGCTCAAACAATGGAAGTGCTTCGTTTCATGCAAGAAGTGTGATTTACTATTATTTGCTTTTGGTTTGTTTCTGTGGTTTGCAAAATAAAATTTAATGGAAGTATACTTTAAAAAAATACAAAAATGTCACTGGTTAACTTATATCTGGGAATTCAACCTTGAACAGGAAATAGAAGGAAAATAGTATTTTTCTTGAACTCTGTGTTCCCAGCCTGAGAGATGTCCCTGAGATTAAACCATAGATGGCACCTGAGATCCAGGCTGAATGTTTGCAGTAGGAACATGTGGTCTCTTTCAGATGACTGTAGCATCTTAAATAAAGTCTTTTGGAACTTGGGAGAGAAAAAAGTATATTTACGTATTTTGAGAGACAGCAATTAAACAAATGTGTCAAAATGCTAATAATTTATGAAACTATATCAAAATACTCCAACTTTCCTGAAACTTTTACTTTGAAAAACTTAAAAATTTTATTAAAAACTAAAAGCCCGGTGCACAAAAATTTGTGCACTCAGGGGGGTGTGGTGCTCCCTCAGCCCAGCCTGTGTCCTCTTGCAGTCTGGGACTCCATTGAAGATGTCCACTTGCTGGCTTAGGCCCACTCACCAGGGGATTGGACCTAAGCTGACAGTCAGACATACCTCTGGCAGCCCTGGAGCCTTCAGAAGATGTCCACTTACCAGTGGAGAGCAGGCCTACGCTGCAGTCGGATATCCTTAGCGCTGTTGAGAAGGTGGTAGAGGCTTCCACCACCACTGCTGTACTGGCAGCCATCAGGCTGGCTTGTGGCTGAGCAGAGCTTCCCCTGTAGGAGCGCACTGACCACCAGGGGCAGCTCCTGCATTGAGCATCTGCCCCCTGGTGGTCAGTGTGTGTCATAGTGACCAGTCATTTTCAGTGGTTCTGCTGTTAGGGTCAATTTGCATATTATCCTTTTATTACATAGGATTAATCAGAAAAACAAAAACAATAAGATCAAGGAAAATATCAAAAGTTACCTGGAAATAAATGAAAATGAAAACACACCCATAATCTATTAGACATGGCAAAAGCAGTCCTGAGAGAGAACTTCATAGCATTACAGGCAAATTTCAAGAAACAAGAAAAATCTCACATAATCTAATCCTGCACCTAAAAGAACTAGAAAACAAACAAACAATAAAACCCAGAGTAAGTAGAAGGAAGGAAATAATAAAGATTAGAGAGGAAATAAATAATAGAAAGATGAAAAAGAACAATACAAAAGATCAGTGAAACCAGGAGCTGGTTCTTTTAAAGGATCAGCAAGATTGATGAACCTTTAATGAGACTAATAAAGAAAAGTAAAGAGAGAGGAGTCAAGACAGTCTCTTCAGTAAATGGTTCTGGGAAAATTGGTCAGACACATGCAAAAAATGAAACTCGATCACCAAATTACACCATGCACAAAAACAAACTCAAAATGATTAAAGGACTTAAATGTAAGATGGGAAACTGTAAAAATCTTAGAAAGACTCCATAGGCAGCAAAATTTCAGATATATGTCAGAGCAATATCTTTACCAATACCACTCCTAGGGCAATGGAAACTAAGGAGAAAATAAACAAATGGATTACATCAAAATAAAAAGCTTCTGAACAGTAAAAGAAACCATCAACAAAACAATAAGAAAGCCCACTGCATGGGAGAACATATTTGCCAATACTATTTCAAATAAGGGTTTAATCTCCAAAATTTATAGAGAACTCATACAACTTAACAAACGGAAGATAAACAATCCAATCAAAAAATGGGCAAAGAATCTAAATATATACTTTTCAAAAGAGGACATACAGAAGGCCAAGAGACATATGAAAACATGCTCTAAGTCACTAATCATCTGAGAGATGGAAATCAAAACAAAAGTGAGGTTCCATCTCACACATGTCATAATGGCTATCAACAAATCAACAAACTACAAGTTCTGGAGAGGGTGCAGAGAAAAAGGAATCCTCGTGCGCTGCTGGTGGGAATGCAGACTGGTGCAGCCACTGTGGAGAACAGGATGGAGATTACTAAAAATATTAAAAATGGAACTCCCATTTGATCCAGTAATTCCACTTCTTGGAATATATTCCAAGAAAATAAAAACACCAATCAGAAAGGACATATGCACCTCTATGTTCGGAGCAGCACAATTTATAATAGCTAAGATTTGGAAACAGCCTAAGTGCCCATCAGCAGATGAGTGGATTAAAAAATGGTGGTACATCTACACAATGGAATACTATGCTGCTATGAAAAAGAAGAAACTTTTACTATTTTCAACAGCGTGAATGGACCTAGAGAGCATTATGTTAAGCTAAATAAGCCAGCTGGAGAAAGATAAATATCAAATGATCTCACTCATATGTATGATGCAATGAATAACACAATCTGATGAACAAAACTAGATCCAGAGACTAAGAAACACTGATCAGACTATCCGACCTCAGGCAGCAGGCATTGCAGGGTGGGGCGGGGGGCGAGGGTTTTGGGTGAGGAGGATAGGAGATCAACCAAAGGACTTGTATGCATACATATTAGCATAACCAATAGACAGAGACACTAGAGCGGTGGGGGGATTGTTCTGGGGGGAAACAGGAGTGGTGGTGGGGGTGGGGAGTCAATTGGGAAAAAGGAAACATATGTAATACTTGAATTACTTTTAAAAAGGGGCAAAAAGTTGTGGTACATTAACCCAGTGGAATACCACTGGGGCATTAAAAAAGGTAGGACATCTTACCTTTTGCAACAGCATGAATAGACCTAGAGAGAAATTAGATAGCCAGAGAAAGACAAATACCACATGATCTCACTTTTATGTGGAACCTAATGAAAAACATAAGCCGATGAACAAAATAGAAACAGAAGATAGGGAGAATGGGGACCTGGATGAATGAAAGTGAAGGGATTAAGCAAACACACACACACATAACATAGACGCAGACAACAGTGTGGTATTATTCATAGAGAAAGGGAATAGGGTAGGAGGTGGACAAAGTGGGGGTAAAAGGAACAGAAAGAAACTTTTCTTGGGGTGCTGGGTGCATAATGCAGTGTGCAGATGCTGTTTTGTTGAGTTGTACACTTGAAGCCTATATGATTTTTGTGAACCAATGTCACCTTAATAAATTCAAGTAAAAAAAATGAACAGAACTTGCCACCTCTAATTATTGCAATGAACACAAGAGGATACAAAACACACCCCCCCACACCCCCCACACACACAAACTGATTTTCTTTGAGGAAAAATTATCAACTGGTAAAAACAGGTGTTAAAATGATGAGGTATAGCTCCTTCCTCATCTTGGACAAAAATATACTGAGACTCTGATTCCTTAAGTTAAGTTCTATTTTCCTAAGAAACATATAGATTAGTCAAAGGCCTGATTATGTATTCCTCACTTGTTTTACTTATTCTGAACAATAAAAACATTTGGAATTCCTATGAGTCTCTTTCCAATTCTGCTGAATCTTACAATTCTTGCTCTGGCTTTAGATTACAAATTGATCCCATCGTTATGTGCCTCTTGTTTTGAGTCTTTTGTCTTAACTTGCTTTCCAAGAATCCATAAGGTATATAAAATTCTTAAAACCTAAATACAAATTTGTGAAATTGTATGCTAAGTGGCATAATTCTCATGTTTATTTAACCTTCACAATGTTTTTTATATGAAGCCCTTAGTTATAAAGCTCATATATATAATCTCATGAATACTCACAAGAAGTCACAATTAGTTACTGTTATTATCATGTCTGTTTTACTAAGATGTGAAATGGTCTTGACTGTTTATAAAGGTAACAAACAAATGATGAAGCTGGAATTTTATCCCAGGTACTAAGCCACCCAGCAGGGCAGAAATGCTATTTACAATGCAATTCATGTTAGAAGGCATACCTGACTGATCCAAGATCAGCCATTCAATACATTGCTTGTCAATTCTCTTTGGGGAAAAAAAAAGAAATGAAAGTCTTCACCAGTGTTTTTCTGCTACAATTGTTTGTCTATTTTTTTTAACAGTTTATTATATCATTAGTTTACAAAATATGGTCACATTAAGTGTTTATACTCCTTTTTAATTGCTCCAAAAATAATGATGTATTAGAAAGGTTTAGCCTCTATTTAAAAATAATACTAATTGACACATTACATTTCTCAACTATATATCATTTTGTCAAATAAAATTGTAAAATAATTACTTGTGATACATTATAATTTTGGTTATTTTTATAAAAAACTTTAAAATGTATTTTCTTAAGCCAAATTTTTAATAAAATAAAAATTCTCTTATGCTGAATTTTTAATAAACCATTTTATAATTAAGAACTCCTGAGAGTATTCTAATGCTAAGTTATAGTCCCCAAACTGTCTACCTTGCTTTGATCAAAGACTGCATTTCTCTACTTTCCATTCCAAATCTAAGACCAGGCTAACTCATTTCTGACACCAATATTTATTATCGCACTCTTCATGGCCAGATAAATTGGAAGTATATGTATATAAGGGAAATGCATGACCTTTTACTTAATCTTTTAATTTAGACTGTTAATATAGGGATTGCTTCAGGATTTGATGTGCATTGGCAGACCTATAGTGAAGATTTAGTAAATAATGTGGTTGCAGCAGCAGCTGGGTTTTGGGTCTGCCAACAATCAACCTAGAGCTTTGTAGGCAGCTGGGGCAGGTGTTGGTGATGGAAAGCCTTTTATTATATTACAATAGTTCTAGCAACTAGACCTATGTTCCTGCCATTCCGGTCCTGGTTCTCACTTTGTTTTCTCCAGTTTTCCAGCAGGTTTTTAAAAGTTTTATATCACCCCCAACAGCTTTACTCCCACCTCTCTCTCCAGGCCAGATGAAGAAGTAATGCACAAAACTGTAGTAGTTCATTCTGTGTATACGTTAGACGCATAACCATAATTTAAACATCCTGCCAGCAGTTCTTTTAATAACAAAGTGACCCCAGACATAACTGCAAACTCTACTCTGTTTTGTAATAAAAGGGATGTATTATCTTTTTCTCAAACACTAAATCAATAAAATTGATGGAGAGCCTACATATAAGACATTTTTATAATAACCATTTAGAAGTAGTTTTCCTGTCTTTAAGGAGCTTAAAGACATTTCGGGAAGCGGGCTGTAAGCTGTGAAATAAAACTAACAATGGATGCTAGCACTTGACCAGTGTAAATTAATGGTTATAGATACCAAGCACTATAGAAGTTTCAAGGTGAGAGAAAGTATACAGAAAATTCACATGAATAGACTGTGGTGTTGGTAAGGCATAAAGATAATTAGAATTCAGATAAAACATAGTGTAGAATTAACATCTATTCCAGTATATGACAACAGCGGGAGATAATATGAGGAAAGTAATGAAGCGGTGGTGATGACAGGGTAACAATAATTATAGTAACAATAATAATGATATTAATAGTTAAAATGTGGGGACTAACTTTAAGCACGATGCTCTAAATGGCGTCTAGTTATAGCAGGGAGTATGATTTTCTAAATCTTTTGTGGAAGGAAATGGAGGCATAGAAGGAGTCAATATTTGCATAAGGACAGGTTTCCTTAGTGGTGAAGCCAGGGCTTGTCTCTAGAGCTCTCTGACGTTCAAGCCTTTGCATTTGGTGAGGGTTCACTTTATCCTCTGAAGAGCAACTTAAGCCATGAGGCCTGAGGACACAGCTAGGACAAAAGGAAATTCTTTAAGAGGATTAATTTGTCAGGTAGATAGATATATAGGGATATAGATGTACCTTTCAGATAGATATATCTATATCACATAGAGGTACATCCGAGTGGGGAGAGACAAAAGTCATTTGGAGAACCATGGACTCCTACTTCCTCTTCTGCCACTTGGGCTTTAGAGCTCAATCTGGCCAACTTGGTTTTTCCAAATACAGCAGGCACCTTGGGGCCACTCTAGGGATTGCCCCAGCTGCCTGAGAAGTCCATGTTATCCCTTCTTCCCCTGGATTCTTTTTCAACGTTTCACTCAAATGTCACTTCTCAAGCAAGCCTCTGACACTTCTATGAAATTGTAACCAGTGGTGAAGCTGAGATTTCATTCTAGGTACTGAAACATCAGAGCTCATGTATTCTAACTAAACCACACAGTAAAGCAGCATTGGTATTTAAAATGCAAGTGAAGGCACACTTAAGTGATCCTCCATCAGCTACCCAGTACATGGCTTGTTCATTCTTTTTGCACTTCTTATTAATTCTCTAGGCACTTGCGATCCCACATATGTTATTCCAATCTTCCCTTTTGTCCACAGCATTTTCACCTTTTAACATCCATATAATAAACAGCCAGGGTTGTAACCACTGAAGGGTGGTAACTTTCCAGCTCAACCAGACTGAGGCCTCTCTGGGTGCCCCAACCCAGCACTGACTACCTAGGGCACTGCTGATCAGGCCTGGAGAGAGGCCTGCAGGTAGAGCCCTGCAGAGAGAGGCAGGGTCTGATCTGTAGCCTCTGTGACAGCTGTTGATCAGAACTTGTCTCTCTTTCCCTCCTGGCCTAGCCAACAGCTAGGCCTCCATTTCTCTCCAGGCCTCCACTAGGGCTGCTGATCAGCCCCACCTTTCTTATCAGGACCCATTGATAGGCCCAGAAACTGACTGGCATAGAAACTGACCAATCAGAACAAAATCTGGGTGAATATAAGGAGCCAATGCCTGCCTAGGAGGTGGAGCTTTTGATGTTGACTGGCACAGAAACTGACCAATAAGAACCAAATTGGCTGACAGAAGAGGGCATTTGGAGGTGAGATCAGGCCAGCAGGGGAGGGCATTTAGGGGTGATCAGGCAGGTGAGGCAGTTAGGGGTAATTAGGCAAGCAGGGGAGAGCAGTTAGGGGTGAGATCAGGCTGGCAGGGGAGGGCAGTTTGGTCAAGATCAGACCGTCAGCAGAGGGTAATTAGGGGCGATCAGACAAGCAGAAGCAGTTAGGAGCGATATCAGGCCGGCAGGGGAGGATTGTTGGGGGTGAGGTCAGGCAGGCAGAGGCAGTTAGGAGTGATCAGACAGGCAGTCCTTCAGAGGGGTTAGGGGCAATCAGGCAGGTAGGCAGGTGAGTGGTTAGGAGCCAGCTGTATCAGATTGTGAGAGGGGTGTCCAACTGCCGTTTTAGGCTCGATCCCACA
This sequence comes from Murina feae, assembly GCA_004026665.1. Classification (NCBI taxonomy): domain Eukaryota; kingdom Metazoa; phylum Chordata; class Mammalia; order Chiroptera; family Vespertilionidae; genus Murina; species Murina feae. The sequence continues at coordinate 55,627 of PVJC01002906.1, forward strand.
GACGCCATTTAGGGGTGTCCCTAAATCAGTGGTTGGACATCCCCCAAGGGGTCCCCGATTGGAGTGGATGCAGGCTGGGTAAGGGAACTCCCACCTCCATTCACGAATTTCATACCAGGCCTCTAGTATTCTATAATTTAGTTACTTATTGTGTGTACTAGTGGACCAGTGCACAAAATTCATGTGCAATAAAAGGGGATTAATTAGAGGAATTTTTTTAATGTTGCTATTTGCCCTTTCTCTATAATAGAAGTGTCAGAGATGAAAGAAAATTAGTAAACTGTATATGAAAATCTTCCTCCTGTCAGAGTCTGGGATACATGGTGGGACCCAAGTCAAGTCCCCACCCACCTGCACACTCCTCGAAATCATGCAAGACCCAGACCCAGCCAGTCCCATCCTGTCAAGCCCCATCAGGCAGAGGGGTGCAGCCTCAGGTTTCCTGGCCCAGCACCAGGTGGGTGGCATGGCCTGAGGTCCCCTGGCCTAGGCCGGGGTGGGTTCACAGTCTGAGGTCCCCTAGCCCAGGGTGAGGGGAACAGCCTAAGGTCCCCCAGCCCAGCACCAGGGCTGGGGTACACACCTTGAGGTCCCCTGTCAAGCCCCTCTGGCTGGGGGGCATGGCCTCAGGTCCCCCAGCCCAGTACTAGAGTGGGGTGTGTAGCCTGAAATCCCCTAGCCCAGTGCCAGGGCATGGCCTGAGGTCCCCTGTCAAGCCCCACCAGGTGGGACGGCGCAGCCTCAGGTCCCTTGCCATGGCCCAGCGCCAGACAACCTCAGGTCCCTGCTGATTGTTTGTTAAGGCTCATTACAGAAACTCAGCCTCTGCAGTGGGCACAGTCATGCTGTATCACAGAAACCCCACCTCTGCTGTGGGCGCTACCATCTTTGTTACAGCACGATGGTCAATTTGCATATCCCCTCTTTATTAGATAGGATTGCTCATTGTCTCTCTCATCTCTAAAATATACACTCCATGAGGGCAAAGGATCTTTTCTGTTTTCTTCACTGATATATCCAAAAACTTGGAAGACACACAAAGATATAAAGTTGCTCAATATTTTTCAGTGAATTATTATAATACTAAAATTTATTATACCAATAGTAAATACTCATTCTTAAAAAATTAGAAACATACAAAGCATAGTGAAACATTCACAACAACCATAATCTCACTAATAATACACATTATTAACATTTATATTATAATTGTATGCATTACTGTATATTTTGATTTTATTTTAATTGATCTTAGAGAGAAGAAAGGAGAATGAGAGAGATGTATTAATGTGAGAGAGAAACATCAATCAGTGGCCTGCACCTACCCCAACTGGGGATCAAACTGGCAACCTGGGTAATTTGCCCTGACTGAGAATGTATCCTGGCAGCTTTTGGTAAACAGGATGATGCTCCAACCAACCGAGCCACACCGGCCAGGATCACATTATTATATTTTTAGGTTTAATTTTTTTCTGAATTTATTAATTTCAAATGCACAAAAGACCAAAAATAACTTCTTGTTATCAAGTTTATTTTAGACTCTTTCATTTGGAAAAAATATTTATTAATGTGCCTTTTAATTATTCAAAGGTCAACATGACTTGTGTTTTATAATTTAAATGTAATTTAAAATATTTATAAGCCTTTAATTTTGAATGCAGAGTACAATTAGAGATATGATGATCAGTAAACTTTTGCATTGAACATGAAAGCAGTGTTTAAAAATGTTATCCAAATGTTTATAATCCCCATGTGATTTCAAAGTAAAAGCTTTCATTAAGATAAGTCAGAAAAAAAGAGAATGTAAAAATGATACCACTGCTGAAAAACTCTAAATGTCCAGATAAGTTAACTACACAAACAAAAGCTTTTTGATATTTCCATTGTAACATTGACTTTTAATATATATTCATCACCTAATCATTTATTATTTCTACATCTCTTTCTTGTATATCATTTCTCTAAATTATTCTCTGTATTGAAGGGAGTGATATATCTTATATAGCTTAAAATCAAATATGTGACTTTTAAACATATGTAAACATTTACAATTTAAACTAAACAAGTAATAAAACACAATAAATGCAATTTTATAAAGGAAAATGGAAATATTACAAGCATTGGTGCTATGATTAAATGAAAAGGTTGCCTCTAGAGATGAAACATTAAATATTGAAATATTGTTTTAGATTATGTGATCAGGTAAAGGCTTTCTAAGCAAGCAAAATTTGAACAGAGAACTGAAGGATGAGGAAAAAATGTTCAAACAGTCTACAGAAGAGACTTCTACACCAACAAATGTTGAAACGAAGAGCCTGAGGTGGAAAGCCCAGTCTGAAAAATATGCAATTGGGGCTCATTGAACAAAAGAGAGACCACTGGGAGTTGAAGTTAGTGAGGTAGCTCAGTGCAAGATTCATAATCTGTAGTAATGAGTTTGAATTTCACTCTGTGAAATTAGAAGTCCTTTTATGATTTTAATCTGAGGTGTTACATTAATTTAGAATTTCAAAAGTTTAATTTAACTGTTGCGTATTATCAGATTGGGGAATGGCTAGGACTGGTTATACAAAGGTAGAGGTTGTATATTATAATTAACTAGGGGCCCGGTGCACAAAAATTTGTGCACTGAGCGGGGGGCTCCCTCAGCCTGGCCTGTGCCCTCTCACAGTCTGGGACCCCTCTGGGGATGTCCACCTGCTGATGTGCCTGGCCAGCCTGGGTGAGGGGCTGATGTCTGTTTGCAGGCTGGCCAAACTCTCCAGTGGGGACCCTCACCCCATGGGGGTGTGGCAAGCCTGGGTGAGGGGCTGAGGGCAGTTTTCAGGCTGGTCACAGCCCCTTCAGGGTTCAGGACCCTACTGGGGTGCCTGGCCAGCCTGGGAGAGGGGCTGAGAGCCATTTTCAGGCTGCCCACAGCTCCCATTGACCCTTGGGGCCATCCGCTTGGGAAGCAATTGGGTGGCCATGGCCACCCCATGGCCTCCCAGGACGGAGCCTCAGGCCGGCCGGCTGGCCCCGCTCCCAGGTTTCTGCCTGGGAAGCTATTGGGTGGCCTGGGCACACACGGGGACCCTGTGTGCCACTTCTCCCGCCTACCACCTCCGCCATCTTGGCTAGGCTAATTTGCATATAGTTGCTCTGATTGGCTGATGGGCGTGGCTTACCCATCCTGAAGAGACAGTTAATTTTAATATTATGCTTTTATTAGTTTAGATGATACTGTATTATATACTTGAAAGTTACTAAGAGAGTAGATCTTAAATGTTCTCACTACACACACACAAATGATAAGTAGGTGGTTATGTGAGATGATGGATGCGTTGACTAACCTTATTGTAGTAATTACTTTGTAATTATACATGTGTGAATTGTTAATACCTTAAATGTACACAATTTGATATTATAAATTATCCTATATAATAAAAAGATAATATGCAAATTGACCGAATGGCAGAGTGACCAGTCGCTATGACGTACACTGATCATCAGGGAGCAGGCCCTTCACACAGGAGCTGCATCCTTGTGGTCAGTGCTCTCCCATGCTCAGCCAGAAGCCAGGCTCATGGCTGGTGAGTGCAGCAGCAATGGTGGGAGCCTCTCCCGGGTCTGACAGCTCCTGGCCTGTGAGAGGGCACAGGCCAGGCTGAGGGACTCCTCCCCACCTCACCCACCCTGTGAGTGCATGAATTTAATGCACCAGGCTTCTCGTATCTTAATAAAGCTGGTGGGGGAAAAAAAGAGTAATTAGAAGCAGTAACCAGTGAGGCTTGAATAAGCCAATCAGATGATCTAACCAAGATTATTAATCTTGAGGTCAAAGTTGAAAGAATTAGCATAGTTTAAATTATTTGGAAATCAGTATATTTTCATACTGATTATTTTTATATTATGTGAAAACATAATGTTGACAATTGTGTATAAAAATTAGTTGCAATCTTTTAGCATTATTTTAGATCAACTCTTTTTATTTTATTTTTAAAATATATTTTTATTGATTTCAGAGAGGAAGGGGGAGTGTGATATAGAAACACCAGTGATGAGAGCGAATCATGGATTGGCTGCCTCCTGCATACCCAACACTGGGGCTCAAGACTGCAACCCAGGCATGTGCCCTGACCAGGAATGGAACCTTGACCTCCTGGTTCATAGGCCAACACTCAACCACTGAGCCATGCCAGCCAGGCAAATCAAATCTATGTTTTCAGATAATCAGATATTGAAGTTTTTTTTAATGACTTCACTGTGCATAAATTAGTTCACTTTTTATTTTGCAAAATTATGTCTTCAAATAATTCTTGCACAAAAGATTACAATGTTGAATTATTAAATAGTTTAAATATATTTTCAATTTCCTCAGCACATAATAAATCAACTTAATCAGGTAAAGAGTCATCAGCATTTGTCTTTTCCCAGTTGTCCTATTGGATTCTATTTCTGAAGTTGTTGAGTTGATGTTGAGAACTGTAAAATAACTCAAACTATTTTTCTTTGTGGGTGGCTTAGTTTCTTCCTAGACCTGTGTAGGTTTGCTTTTTTTTTTTGACCCTTGAAGTTTAGTAACTTCACAAAGAGAAGTCTTTCTGCGCTCTTACATATTAAAGCTTTATTGCCCTGGCCGGTTTGGTTCAGTTGGATGGAGTGTCGGCCTGCAGACTGAGGGGTCCCAGGTTCTATTCCAGTCAGGGGCATGTACCTTGGTTGTGGGCACATCCTCAGTGGGGAGTGTGCAGGAGGCATCTGATCGATATTTCTCTCTCATCGATGTTTCTAACTCTTTTTCCCTCTCCCTCTCTGAAAAATAATCAATAAAATATATTTTAAAAAATTTTTTAAAAAGCTTTATTGGTCAATGAGATGTTATCTTTTCTTTTTTTCCCACTGAGCCAAACCAGTTAGGGCAGCTGTTTTCTTTGGTAGGCCAGAGAAGAGTTTTGCTGTTGTTCAAACTTGACTAAACTGAATAATGGCAGCAATTTAAACAAATAATTTAAGTGTTTTTGTATGCATGCTGGACATTTTTAGCAGAAGGAAAAGAATACTTCTAATTGTACACATTTATAATTTAAGATTTAAATTGATAAATAAGTATAAAACTAAATATCTTACAACCTATTAAAGTAAGCAATAACATTGTTCAAATTATTCTATGAATAAATACTTTCAAATGAGTGAGAGAAAATTATAAACTGGCAGAAAGAAAAAGTTATTTAGCCTTTAAGAAGTTAAAAGTGATTGTATGTGTAACTATTCAAATGATTTTTATGGTGATTTTATAATATTTTGCATTTTTCAAAATTTTAAAATAAGTATGCATATTATTTCTAACTAGAGGCCTGGTGCACACATTCCTGCACAGGCGGGGTCCCTAGGACTGGCCAGAGATCTGGGCGATCAGGATCGTGGGAGGTTGGCTAGTGGGGGGAGGGGCCGTGAGAGGTTGGCTGGCCAGGGGGAGGGGCTGCAGGAATTTGAAGGGCTTGGGGAAGGGGCTGCAGAATATTGACTGGCCCAGGGAGGGACTGTGGGAGGTTGGCCAGCTGGAGGGAGAGTCTGTGGCCAGCCAGGATCGGGGAGAGGGAAGAGAGGAGAGGGGCTGTGAGAAGTTGGCTGTGGGAGTGCACTGACCACCAGTGGGCAATTCCTGCATTGAGCATCTGCCCCCTGATGGTCAGTGCATGTCATGGCGACTGGTCAACCAGTCGTTCCATTGTTCAGTCGTTGGATCGCTTAAGCTTTTATATATATAGATTAGAAACTATAAAGCTCATGTTCAGGAATATCACAAGATTGTCTTTGAGATAATACAGTAATTTACAATTTTTGGCAACAGTTTGCCTGTTCAAATAAGTTTTGTGACTTCTATGCAGTTAATCACTGGCTCACTAAACTCTAAGTCATAGTCATAAAAGTTAAGCAATTAGTCAAAATAAAATGAAATAAAATAGTGCTTTCTAATTTCCTTTTTGTTATGTTTCCATGGAAATCAGGGGTTCAGTTTATTTGAATATTTAAAAATAAATTAGAATCAGTGATCTGAGGCTTAAAATATTTACTGGATATCAATTCCATGCTAATTATAGAAAAAAGTACATTTCCCTTTGTTCTAATGTTTTTGAGAAGAAAAATCTAATTAGCTAGTTGGTAGAATTGATTGGAAGATAGTACATTAAAAATCCTTTTGAAAACTGTCTTAATTGGAACCTTGGTCATAAATTCACTTGACCAAAGATTATTAAGAAATGGAAATTCTTTTCAAAATATCCATTTGTAGTTATGAATACACTATTGCTATTATGATTGCTTACAAAATGTTTGACCAAAATATCTGTAATAGTAGCTCCATATGTACTTTGCTCATTTATACAGGGAGAAATTTTCTCCAGCTAAGGTTTCAGTAGATGCTTTTATTTTGTTTGCTAAATTATACAAGTTGAGATTTTATTCAGCTATGGTGGAGAAACACAAAATACCTGTGATTAAGAGAAGATAAAAGGCCAGAGATAGATTCCATTCCAGGTCTGGAGTAGTTTTCTGTGGTGGTAGTTTTTGAGACTTATTTTTTGTATGCTCTGCTGTGCATGTGTTTAATTTCTAGAGCTCGTTCATGGTCCAGGGTGGTGGCTCCAGCTCTGACATTATATATGAATTTCATGAGCAAGAAACACTTATGTTTACCTCCCAATGACCTGAGTATAGTCACTTTTCCATACCTAGTTACAAAGTACAAGAATAAATGCAATCTTTAGGTGGAATGAAATGTATTCTTCCAAAAATATAGAGTTGTATTACTCTGGAATCTGAGCAATTGATATTGGGGAGAAAAATTGTTTGACAAAGACCTTTATTTAGATATACATGGAATTGGCCACCACCTTATTTCAATACATAGAACACTTCTCCAATTAAATATATATATATCTCTAATATAATAAAAGAGTAATATGCAAATTGACTGTTATCTGAGACACCCAAGCCACGCCCACCAGCCAAGCCATGCCTCCCAGCCAACCAGAGTGGCTGTATGCAAATTAGCCCAGCCAAGATGGAAGCCGACAGCCATGGAGCTAGAGCAAACCAGAGGCTTCTGTTGCAACTGCCTGCCTAGGCTGGCTGAGCCTCTGCTCACAGCCACGCCCACCAGCCAATCAAAGCGGCTGTATGCAAATTAACCCAGCCAAGATGGAGGCTGGCAGGGTGGCTCTGCACTGGGAGCCTCCGAGGCTGGCATAGCTATGCCAAGTGTGTCAGCTCAGTGGGGGGGGTCTGGCCTGGGGCCTCTTCAGGGTATCCAGGAGTGCCTGTCGCAAGGCCACTGCCTGGTTCCATCCCCTGGGGGCCTCCCCCAGGGTATGCGGGAGCTTGGGGGCCTCTGTGGGATGTGCAGGAGCAGCTGTCCTGGGTCTGCTGCCTGGTTTTGCTCCCCGGGGGTTTCCTTGGGGCATTCAGGAGTGCCTGTCCTGGATATGCTGCCTGGTTCTGCCCCGGGGGCCTCCTCGGGGGTGTGTGGGAGCACCCATCCAGGGTCCGCTACCTTCATCCACCCCCCAGGGGCCTCCACAGGGCATGCGGGAGCATCTGCTGCACAGTGCGAAGAATCTGAAGCCAGTCCGTTGCCCGGCTCCACCCCAGGTGTGTTTGCTCAGCAGCAGGGCCCCACCGAGGGATCCTGCACCAGCATCCGCCCCTGACTCAGCACCCAGTTCTGCGCCAGGTGTGTCCCCTCAGCGGTGGGGGCCCACCAGGCATGTGAGATCGTGGGCCCTCCGGTGTGAAACGTCCAGGCCTGCACTCACCAGCCCTCCCACCCCCCAGTGCACGAACCCTGAAGGGGCTGTGGGCAGCCTGAAAATGGCCTTCAGACCCTCACCCAGGCTGGCCAGGCACACCAGCAGGTGGACATCTCCCCCCCCCAGGTGCCCCAGACTGCAAGAGGGCACAGGCCTGGCTGAGGGACCCCCCCCCTCCCCAGTGCACAAATTTTTGTGCACTGGGCCCCTAGTGTGTGTGTATATATATATATATATATATATATATATAGAGAGAGAGAGAGAGAGAGAGAGAGAGAGAGAGAGAGAGAGAAAGTACAGCATAGGAAAATAGTCAATATTAAAATAGTCAATATTATTGTAATAACAATGTATGGTGCCATTGAGTACTAAAATATGAGGGGGAACACTCTATAAAATATATTATTACTAACTAGTATTATGCATACCTGAAGTTAATATAAAATAACATTGAATGTAAACTAATTTTTAAAAAAATCTGTAAGAGAGTTCACCCTGGTTTTTCCCTATGCTCCTACACCTTATTTTCTTTTTGCTTTTTTACAATTGCGTAGTATTCCACTGTATAAATGTACCACCGTTTTGTTTTGTTGTTATTGTTTAAAGTATTACATATGGCCCTAACCGGTTTGGCTCAGTGGATAGAGCATCGGCCTGCAGACTGAAGGATCCCAGGTTCAATTCCGGTCAAGGGCATGTACCTTGATTGCGGGCACATCCCCAGTTGGGAGTGTGCAGGAGGCAGCTGATTGGTGTTTCTCTCTCATCAATGTTTCTAGCTCTCTATGTCTCTCTCTTCCTCACTGTAAAAAAAAATCAATAAAATATATTTAAAAAAATAAAGTATTACATATGTCTCCTTTTCCCCCAGTTAATCCCACCTGGACACTCCCACCCCCATGGACAAGCCATCATCACTCCAGTGTCTGTGTCCATTTGTTATGCTAGTATGCATGCATGCAAGTCCTTTGGTTGATCGATATCCCCATCCCCACCCCTGCCTTCTCTCTGAGGTTGGACTGTCTGTTCAGTGCTACCTTGTCTCTGGATCTATTTTTGTTCATCAGTTTATGTTTTTCATTATATCTCACACATTAGTGAGACCATGTGATATTTATCTTTCTCCAACTGGCTTATTTCACTTCACATAATGCTCTTCAGGTCGATCCATGCTGTTGCAAATGGTAAAAGTTTCTTCATTTTTATAGCAGTGAAGTATTCCATTGTGTAGATGTACCACTATTTTCTAATCCATTCATCTGTTGATGGGCACTTAAGCTGTTTCCAAATCTTAGCTATGGTAAATTGTGCTGCTATGAACATAGGGATGCATATACCCTTTCTGATTGGTGTTTCTGGTTTCTTGGGATATATTCCTAGAAGTGGGATTATTGAGTCAAATAGGAGTTTCATTTTAATTTTTTGAGGAAACTCCATACTGTCCTCCACAGTGGCTGCACCAGTCTGCATTCCCACCAGCAGTGCAGAAGGGTTCCTTTTTGTCTTCATCCTCACTAGCACTTGTTTCTTGATTTGTTGATGATAGCCATTCTGACAGGTGTGAGATGGTATCTAATTGTTGTTTTAATTTGCATCTTCTGGATGATTAATGACTTAGAGCATGTTTTCATATATCACTTGGCCTTCCTTCTTTATGTCCTCTTTCAAAAAGGTCTATTTAGGTACTTTGCCCATTTTTTGACTGAATTGTTTATTTTCTTTTTGTTAAGTTGTATGAGTTCTCTGTAAATTTTGGACATTAAATCCTTATCTGAAGTAGCATTGACAAATAAGTTCTCCATTCAGTGGGCTTTCTTGTTATTTTGTTGATGGTTTCTTTTGCTGTACAGAAGATTTTTATTTTGATGTAGTCCCATTTGTTTATTTTCTCCTTAGTTTCCATTGCCCTAGGAGCTGTATCTGTAAAGATATTGCTAAGACATATATCTGAAATTTTGCTGCCTATGGAGTCTTCTAAGATTTTTATTGTTTCTCATCTTACATTTAAGTCCTTTAATCATTTTTAGTTTGTTTTTGTGTATGGTGTATATTGGTCATCTAGTTTCATTTTTTTTTTGCATGTATCTGACCAATTTTCCCAGCACCATTTATTGAAGAGACTGTCCTGACTCTATTGTATGCTCTTGCCTCCTTTGTCAAATATTAATTGAGCATAATGGCTTGAGTTTATTTCTGGGTTCTCTTCCTCTGTTTCATTGGTCTATATGTCTGTTCTTGTGCAAGTACCAGGCAATTTTGAGAATCATGACTTTGTAATATAGCTTGATATCTGGTATTCTGATCCCCCAACTTTGGTTCTCTTTCTCAGGATTCCTGTTGCTATTTGGGGTCTTTATTTATTCCAGGTGAATTTTTGGAGAGTTTGTTCTAGGTCTTTGAAATATGCTGTTGGTATTTTAATGGGGATTTCATGGAATATGTAGATTGCTTTGGGTAGTATAGACATTTTAATGATGATTCTATGAATGCATGAACACGGTATGTTCTTCACTTGCTTATGTCTTTCTCTCTCTTTATTCAATGTTCTGTAGTTTTTTGAGTACAGGTCTTTTACCTCCTTAGTTAAGTTTATTCCTAGGTATTTTAATTCTTTTGGTGCAGTGGTAAATGTGGTTGTTTTTTAAGTTTCTCTTTCAGTGAGTTCATTATTGATGTATAAAAAATCCATAGATTTTGGGGTGTTAACTTTGTATCCTGTTACATTGCCAAATTCATTTATTAAGTCTGTTATTTCTTTGATGGAGTCTTTGGGGTTTTCTATGTACAATATCATGTCATCTGTGAAAAATGACAGTTTTAATTCTTCTTTTCCAATTTGGATGCCTTTTATTTCTTCTTTTTGTCTGATCACTATGGCTAGCACTTCCAGTACTATGTGAAACAGGAGTGAAAGTGGACATCCCTGTCTTGTTCCTGTTCTTAGTGGAAATGGTTTTAGTTTTTGCCCATTGAGTATGATGTTGGCTGTATGTATGTCATATAAGGCTTTTATTATGTTGAGGTATGATCCCTCTATTCCCACTTTGCTGAGAGTTTTTTATCAGGAAAAGGTATTGGATTTTGACAAATGCTTTTTCTACTTAAATTGATATGATTATGGGATTTTTGTCTCTCAATTTGTTTATGTGATGTATCATAATTATTGATTTTCAGATATTGTGCTATCCTTGCATCCCCAGAATAAATACCACTTGGTCATGGTGTATAATCTTTATGAAATAACTAGAGGCCCGGTGCATGAATTTATGCACCAGTGGGGTCCCTCGGCCTGGCCTGTGGGATCTGGCCACAACCAACTCCCCAGCATTCCCAGCATTCCCCGAGAGATCCTGGATTGTGAAAGGGTGCAGAGCAAGCTGAACGACCCACCGGTGCATGATCAGGGCTGGAGAGGGACACAGGAAGTCTCTGGGTTTGCTGTCCTATCTCGCTCAAGCCTGATCAGCCAGAACCCAGCAGCAAGCTAACCTACTGATAAGAGTATCTTCCCCCTTGTGATCAGTGCACATCATAGTGACTGGTTGACCAGTTGACTGTCTTGCCTCTGGTGGTCAGTGCACCTTATAGTGAGTGGTTGAGCGGCCTTAGCATATCATTAGCATATTAGACTTTAATTGGTTGAACAGATAACCATATGACCAGACACTTAGCATATTAGGCTTCTATTATATAGCATGCTGGATCCGATTTGCTAGAATTTTGTTGAGGATTTTACCATTTATGTTCATCAAGGATATTGGCCAATTGTTGTTTTTCTTTGTGGTGTCTTTATCTGGTTTTGGAATTAGGGTAATGCTGGCTTCATAGAAAGAGCTCAGAAGTGTGCCTTCCTCTTGAATTTTTTGGAATAGTCTAAGAAGGATAGGTTTAGTTCTTTGAATTTTTGGTAGGACTCCCCTGCAAAGTCATTGGGACCATGCTCTTTTTTTTTTTTTTTTTCTGGAGGATTTTTATTACTGCTTCAATTTCGTCAGTAGTTATTGACCTATTTAGCTTTTTTAATTCTTCCTGCTCGAGTTTTGGAAGCTTGTATTTTTCTAAGAATATGTCCATTTTGTCTAAGTTGTCCAGTTTGTTGGAGTAGAGTGGTTTATAGTATTTCTTTTATGATTTTTTGTATTTTTGTAAGGTCTGTTGTTACTTCACTTCTTAATTTCTGATTTTGTTTATTTGGGTCTTCTCTCTTTGCTTCTTGGTGAGTCTGGCTAGAGATTCATCAATCTTGTTTATCTTTTCAAAGAATCAGCTCTTGGTTTTTTTGATCATTTGTATTGTTTTCTTAGTCTCTGTCATTTATTTCACTCTGATCTTTATTATGTCCTTCCTTCTGCTTACTCTGTGCTTTTCTTGTTGCTCTCTTTCTAATTCTTTAAGTTGTAGGGTTAGATAATTTATTACCATTTTTTCTTGTTTTTTGAGGTAGGCCTGTAGAGCTGTAAAATTCGTTCTCAGTACTCTTTCACTGTGTTCCATAGATTTCAGATTGTTGTGTTTTTATTGTCATTTCTTACCAAGATATTTTTTATTTTTTCTTTGATTTCTTTGGTAACCCAATCATTGTTTAATAGCATGCTATTTAGCCTCCAAGTGTTAGTGTTTTTTTCATTCTTTTTTAGTGTAGTTGATTTCTAATTTTATGACATTGTGATCTGAGAAGATACTTAATATGATTTATATCTTTTTAAATATGAAGAGACTTTGCCTGCATCCCAATATGTGGTCTATTTTTGAAATTGCCCCATGTGCACTTGAGAAGAATGTATATTCTGTAGCTTCTGGGTGAAAAGTTCTGAAGATATCAATTAATTCCATCTGATCTAGTAAGTCATTTAGGATTAATGTTTCTTTGCTGATTTTTTTGTTTAGAGGATTTATCCAGTGTTGTCAGTGGGGTATTAAAGTCTCCTACTATGACTGTATTGCTATCAATTTCTCCCTTGATATTTTCCAGACTATTCAGGCTTCCTCCTCTCTGGTTCCAGGGTGCATCACTGGAGAACTGCGGCTGCAAGTCACTGCAGCTTGGCAGCACCTATGTTGAGCATCTGCCCTCTGGTAGTCTGTGTATATCATGCAGTCAGACAGTAGGATGGTCACTTAGCCTTTTATATATATAGATTGTTTTGTTTTATGTTGTCCCAAAGGTCCCTTAGGCTCTCCTCCTGGTTTTTTTTTAAGTTTTTTTTTTTAGTTGCTGCTCTCGTTGAGTGTTTTTTCCTGTCTTGTCTTCCAGCTCACTGATGCTGTCCTCAATTTCTTCTAGTATACTGTTGATGCTTTCTATTGTGGTCTTTATCGTAGCTATGACATTCTTCATTTCTCTTGGTTCTTCTTCATTTCCTTTTGATTTTCACACGTGTTTGTCTTCCATCCTTTTCAGCATCTTTATGACCATTGCTCTGAATTATTTCTCTGACAATTGCTTGCCTCCATTTTGTTTACTTCCCTTTCTGGTGATTCCTCCTTTTCTTTGTATGGGGGCTGTTTCTTTGTCTCCCCTTTTTTACTCCTCTCAGGGTATCTGGTTATAATCTGGTTATATGGCTCTCTCTCTTCCATATTGACCAAAAGGCACAAAATACAACTCAATAAAACATGACACAGAGGGAACAAAACACAATGTATTCACAACACCAATAACCCCAAATCAAGGTGACTACCAGAGAAAAGCAAATTAGGGGAGAGAAAAGAACACAAAAATGATATTAAGAAAAGAAAAAAAGGTAAGGGAGAAAAGAAAAAGAAGGGGGGGAATATATACATATTGGGAGAAAATTCCACAAAACCAACAACTAAAGCAACAAAATACAAAGAACAAACAACCAGAAAAAAAAAAAGGGTCAGGAGAGTTGATTCTGAAGAGGCAGACTTATTTCCACAAGGTCAGATAAAGGAATGGAATATATGTGGGAATGACCATTATTCAGTATAGAGGAAGTAGAAAGAGAAGGAGTGTAGAAGAATAAAAGCAAAAAACCAAAATACTCAACCACAACAAAAATAATAATAAATAATATTAAAAATAATAATTAAAAAATATATATTAAATCATTAATTTTTTTCTTTCTTTAATCTATCTATATATTCATCTATTTCTAAAAAAAGGAAAATAGAGTAGAGAGCAGATAAGCCTGAGTTTGGTGAGTGAAACTAAGTAAGCTATTAGTAGAAGAAGTGAGGAGAGAAAAAAGAAATAAAATAAAATAAAAAAACAATCAAACAGACAACAATAAGAAAAACAATTGCCTAGTGAAAAAGAGAAAAGAGAATGGTGCATGGACATGGAGCAGGGGAGAGGAAATTACATATATAAGCCAACAGAGACTATTATAATAGTAATGTGTCAATAAAGCAGATAAAGAGATTAATTTTTAACAAGAAGTAAAAATAAAGTAGAGAGAAAAGCTAACACAGGAACAGAAGAGAAACAGGATGAAAATGGGAGACATGAGGAAGAAAGTGTTGGCATAAAAGAAAAATGAGATAGAATGAAATATTGATTAAAAATAAAAATAGGCCCTAACTGGTTTGGCTTAGTGGATAGAACGTCAGCTTGCAAACTGAAGGGTCCCAGGTTTGATTCTGGTCAAGGGCATGTACCTTGGTTGCGGGCACAACCCTGGTGGGGAGTGTGCAGAAGGCAACTGATTGATGTTTATCTCTCATCAATGTTTCTAACTCTCTATCCCTCTCCCTTCCTGTCTGTAAAAAATCAATAAAATATATTTAAAAAATAAAAATAAAAAAATAAAAATAGAATGTAGAACACTAATCCCTCCCAAATTAATAATCCTATATATAAGAGAAACATGCAAATTAGCTGTCCCTCCACTACGCTCAAGCCATACCCACAAGCCAATCTGGTGACTATGCAAATTATCCAACAATGATGGCAGTTAATTTGCAAATGCAGGTGTCAAATGCCCCAGGAGGCAATGGTGGCCTTGGCCACGGGCTCCTTGGAGTTTTGGCAGCCCCAGGAGGTGAAGCCATAGCAACACCCGCAGACTCTTGGTCCTTGCTGGTGGAGAACAGAAGGATTGGAGGACTTGGCAGAGCAGGAGACCGCTGGACAAATAGCAGTGTGAGAGAGAGGGCAGCTTGGAGGGCATGGCTCCCTCTGTCACCCCAGCTTCCTAATCTCAGATGTGGAAACAGACAGCAGGGAGGAGGAAGTCCCACCCCCACAGGATAATCCAGAATCAGCCATTGGTCAGTCAGTTCTCAGTGACCTGATAGCCAGGACTCTCATTCACCTGCATCTCATGCCATGACAGTAGAGAGGTGAGACTATGTCTAAAGAACAACTGTTGATATAACATAGGTCTACAGCTGAAAGATGCCGGCATTATCAACAGAAAGTGTCTGCAGAGCAGTGTGCATCTGATCTTGAAATAAGGCGGCGCCAGTGACAGCATGTATCTGAACACCAGCCACTGGAAAAACATCGGTTTCATGCCGAAAACACCAGTGTTATTGACAGAAAATGTCTAAAGACCAACGTGCCCTTGAAGTTGAAAGAAGGTGGTGGCAACGATAGAATATGTCAAGAGAACAGTCATCATCAACAAGTACTACTAGTACCGGTAGGAACTGCCTTCTCAGCAAAAATGGAGTACATGAGGATGCAATCCTCAATCATAGTTGTGGTGGAATGACTGTTCAATGTGAATTTTGCCTATCACTAAATTTCTCTGATGAAAAACCATCTGATGGTAAATTTATTTAATGTTGTAGCAAAAGGAAAGTCTGTCCAAATGATATACATTTTCCAGATTACCTGGCAAATTTAAAACGATTAATGACAAACAAAGATTCTGACAGTAAAAATTTCATGGAAAATATTTGTTCCATAAATAGTTCTTTTGCTTTTGCTTCCATGTGCACATAATGCATCACCATCAGGATATGGGACCTACTGTTTTAGAAGACATGGACAAGTTTATTATCATACTGGAACTTTACATCCTTTGGATGGTGTTTCGTGGAAGTTTGCTCAACTCTATATTTTGGATACAGCCAAAGCTACAAGTAAAAGATTAGCAATGCCAGAAAACTAGGGCTACTCAGAAAGACTCATGATCAACATCAACAACCTCATGCATTAAATAAGTGAATTAACAAAATCATACTAGATGCTACATGAGGTAGAAAAGGAGGCCCAATCTGAAGCAGCAGCAAAAGGTATTTCTCCCACAGAGGTAACAATGGCAATTACATATGTAACAGTGACCCAGGTAAATATAAGTCTCCCCGTGTAACCAAGGTTGCTATCATATTCAGAAACGAAGATGGAGAACCTCCTTTTGAAAGGGACTTGCTCATTCATTGTAAACCAGATCCCAATAATCCAAATGCCACTAAAAATGAAACAAATCAATATCCTATATTAGATGCAAAGGCATATTACTATTCTTTTTCCACATGGTGAACAAGGCTGGGGAACAGATATTGCATTAAGACTCAGAGAGCCCTGACGGGTTTGACTCAGTGCATAGGGCGTCAGCCTGCAGACTGAAAGGTCCCAGGTTTGATTCTGGTCAAGAGCATGTACCTTGGTTGCAGGCACATACCCGGTAGGGAGTGTGCAGGAGGCAGCTGATCAGTGTTTCTCTCTCATTGATGTTTCTAACTCTCTATCCCTCTCCCTTCCTTTCTGTAAGAAAATCAATAAAATATATTTTTAAAAAAATCAAAAAAGACTCAGAGACAACAGTGTAATTGACAATAACACTAGACAAAATGTAAGGACACGAGTCACACAAATGCAGTATTATGGATTTCATCTCTCTGTGCAGTACACGTTCAATCCTATTTTAAATGCAGGAAAATTAACTCAACAGTTTGTCATGGATTCATATTCAAGAGTGTAGGCCAATCAGATAAATTTCATCAAAGCAAACCAATTTAACTTGAGAGTTGAAAAATATAGTGGTTTGATGGAATATCTCAAATCTAGATCTAAAAAGGACAATGTGCCAATTGGTAAAATGATAATATTTCCATCATCTTATGAGGATAGTCCCAGAAATACGCAGCAGTGATATCAGGATTCTCTGGCAATTGTAACAAGCCCAATTTATTCATAACCATGACATGCAACCCCAAATGGGCAGATATTGCAAGCAATTTACAATGCTGGCAAAAAGTTGAAAATAGACCTGACTCAGTAAACAGAGTTTTTAATATAAAGCTGAATGCTGTTTTAAATGATATCTATAAATTCCATTTATTTGGCAAAGTAATAGCTAAAATTCATGTCATTGAATTTAAGAAATGCAGACTGCCTCATGCGCACATATTATTGACTAGGAGCCCAGTGCACAATTTATTGTGCACTGAGGGGGGTCCCTCAGCCCGGACTGTGCCCTCTCACAGTCTGGGACCCCTCTGGGGATGTCCACTTACTGGCGTGCCTGGTCAGGCTGGGTGAGGGGCTGATGGCTGTTTGCAGGCTGGCCAAGCCCCCCAGTGTGGACCCTCACCCCATTGGGATGTGGCCAGCCTGAGTGATGGGCTGAGGGCCGTTTTCAGGCTGCCCACAGCCCCTTCAGGTTTTGGGTCCCTACTAGGGTGCCTGGGCAGCCTGGGTGAGGGGCTGAGGGGCATTTTCAGGCTACCCACAGTCCCTTCAGGTTTTGGGTTCCTACAGGGGTACCTGGCCAGCCTGGGTGAGGGGCTGATGGCTGTTGGCAGGTTGGCCAAGCCCCCCAGTGGGGTCCCTCACCCCATTGGGGTGTGGCCAGCCTAGGTGCGGGCTTAGGGCTGTTTTCTGGCTTTCAGGCTGCTCACAGCTCCCATTGACCCAATGTTCCAGCAAGGCTGGCTGGAAGCAGGTTTCTGGGGTTTATTTATCTTCTATAATTGAAACTGTTGCTTTAAGCTGAGACCAAGGCAGGTAATGAAGCCTCCTGTTGGCTTCAGCTCTGTGGCTTCTATAATTGAAAGAATGTTGCTGTTAGCAGAGAGAGGCTCAGCCAGCCTAGGCAGGCAGTTTCCTCCATCGCTGGTGCAATGGAAGCCTGCTATTTGCTTCAGCTCCATGGCTTCTATAATTGAAACAATGTTTCAACAATGTTGCCTGGAGCCGGGAGAAGTCTAGCCGGCTGGCAGACAGTTTACTTTTGGTGTAACAGAAGCCTGCTGTTTACTCCAGCTCCGTGACTGCTGGCCTCCATCTTGGATGGGTTAATTTGCATATAGTTGCTCTTATTGGCTGGTGGGTGTGGCTTAGGCATCCCATAGAAACGGTCAATTTCAATATTACTCTTTTATTAGATTAGATATTAGATAGTGAGTCCATATTATGTTCCTCTAATTAATTCCCTTTCAATGTGCATGAGTTTTGTGCACGGGGCTACCAGTACTATATAATAAAAGCCTAATATGCTAATTGTCTGCTCATCCTATTGTTTGTTCAACCAAATCATAATATTCTAATGATATGCTAAGGAGCTTAACCACTTGCTATGATGTGCACTGACCACCAGGAGTCAGATAGTCAACAGCTTGACCAGTCACTATGGCGTGCAGTGACCGCCAGGGGCCAGATGCTCTGAATTCTAGGTTAGCTTGCTGCTGGGGATCAGCCTATTGGGGCTGAGCAAGATGGGCTCTGGAGCCTGGCCACAGTTCCTCCCCAGCTGGCCAATCTTCTGCATCCCTTCTCAGCCCCAATTGTGCACCAGTGGGGACCCTTGGCCTGGCCTGTGCCCTTGCAATCTAGAACCCTTGGGGGATGTCAGAGAGCCTATTTCAGCCCGATGGTGGAATGACTTTTGCTATAACATGCACTGACCACCAGGGGGCAGACGCTCAACAGAGGAGCTGCCCCTTGGTGATCATTGTGCTCCCACAGAGAGTGCCACTCAGCCAGAAGTCGGGCTCATGGCTGGCGAGCACAGCAGTGGTGGTGGAAGTCTCTCCCACCTCTGCAGCACTCAGACATCCCCTGAGGGCTCCTGGATTGTAAAAGGGTGCAGGACAGGCTGAAGGACGCCCCCCCCCCCTCAGTGCACAAATTTTGTGCACTGGACTTCTAGTTATTATAATAATAACTAGGGGCCCGGTGCACAAAAATTTGTGCACTCAGGGTGGAGGGAGTCCCTCAACCTGGCCTGTGCCCTCTCACAGTCTGGGACCCCTCAGTGGATGTCCTATTATGGCCCCAGTCTGCCAGGCGCCTTCTGTGTGTGTGTGTGTGTGGCCACTGGGGACCTGCCCCCAGCCTCATCAGAGGCTCGGAGCAGTCCTCCTGTGTGTGTCTACCTGCTGGGGGCCTGCCCCAGGCACACTGTGGAGGCTTGGAGCAGGCACCCCCTCTATGATGATCTCTCAGACTCTTGCCCTCCCCTGCATGTTGTTCTCTTTTTTGAGCTGTGGCCAGGGCTGGGTGTGGCCTGCCTCCCAAGCTTGCCTACTGCCCATCT
>PVJC01002907.1:0-41008 GCA_004026665.1 Murina feae
GGAGTGGGAAAGAGGCAGTGGGGCGGTCTCGGCCTGCTTGGCAGCTGCCCAGGCCCTTTGCAGAGCACCGGGGAGCGGGAAAGCAAGGCTTCAGGGGCCAGGGGCCTGCTTGGCAGCTCCCCAGACCCCTTGGCGGCACCGGGAAGTGGCAAAGGAAGGCAGCAGGGGACTGGTGAGTGGGAAAAAGTCAGTGGCCTGCTTGGCGGCTCCCCAGGCCCTTTGGGGGCCACTGGGGAGCGGGAAAGCAAGCTCTTGGGGGCTGGAGTCCTGCTTGGTGGCTCTCCAGACCCCTTCCGGGGATCAGGGAGCAGGAAAAGGCTGGCCTGACCATGAGGCGGGGTTTTCCCTGCTTTCTGCTGGCTGGAGGAAGATGGGCAGTAGGCAAGCTTGGGAGGCAGGCTGCACCCAGCCCTGGTCACAGCTCAAAAAATAGAACAACATGCAGGGGAGGGCAAGAATCTGAGAGATCATCATAGAGGGGATGCCTGCTCCAAGCCTCCACGGTGTGCTTGGGGGCAGGCTTCCAGCAGGTAGACACACACAGGAGGACTGCTCCGAGCCTCAGATGCAGCTGGGGGCAGGTCCCCAGTGGTGACACACACACACACACACACACACACACACACACACACAGAAGGCGCCTGGCAGACTGGAGCCATCATAGGACATCCACTGAGGGGTCCCAGACTGTGAGAGGGGGCAGGCCGGGCTGAGGGACTCCCTGCACCCCAAGTGCACAAATTTTTGTGCACCGGGCCCCTAGTACATATATAAACATATAAAATTCCTCTTAGTTCAACTTCCCTTTACCATCGGCTAATTTGTGTTGTTGCCCCGTGGAGTCACTGAGACCTTACCTATCAGAATATGGTTACTTCAGTCATCTATTTATGGTGCTTACCAGTCATGAAAGGAGTATGATACAGACATACTCCTTCCTAATCGCCTTATGATAGCTCACCATGATAATTAGGGTTAATCTAGCTTCTCATGGTAATTAAGGTTAATCACCATTGCCAGTGTAATAACGCTTTTCTTTGTCCCATAGACTGCTGGCATGGAAAGCCAACCATGCCTAGATGGCAACTATAACTTAAGTTTAGTGGAATCATTAATGTTCCCCTGATAGAGGACCACCACAGAACCAGAACCTCCACTCCTGCAATGCCTACAGAGCTTACACACATTCCCCAAGTAGATCAGCAGGAGCATTGGTGAGAGTTGCCTCTTCTACTTTCACCTGTTGATTCCCTGGTAGTTTATCTACTGGGGCCATAGTATCACATAATGGCTATGGTTCAAAGTAAATATCAAATCCAGAAGCAGAGTGTCATAATGCTACAGGATGCCATCCCCAAGCTGTGCATTTCAGAGTGCATTCCAATGTTCTACTAGTTTGGCAGCTTCTGTGATATGTAAGTGTGTGTGTGTGTGTGTGTGTGTGTGTGTATATATATAAAATATTGGGATCAATGAATCCCATGGTCATGTGATCTGAGCAGTGAGTCTTCTCATCTTGCAATGGGAACTCAGGCTAGTGTGCACTAATAGACCTAAGATTTTAAAAAACTTTCTATTGCAGTATGAATACATATTTTTAAATTGCAGAAATTACAAGTGAAGTAAACACACCTGTAGACAGCTAAGATTTTGCTTGATGCTTCTATAAAAGTAATTGGTTAGTTTCATAAACCAATAATGATTGAATCTCATTATTATATCACTGCTTACTACCTGGGTTTGAAAAATTCTTTAGGTCAATTCATCCCCTAGAAGTGTTGTACTTACTAGATTATAAGTCTAATATAACTCAGCCATAAATTCATCCTGTCTCCTAATACAAGATTTATATATTCCAATGGTTTTATACATTTTTGTTCTCTTCTTTGTATTATAGTAAAATTCACCATGTACACATTTGATACATATATAAATATATAAAATTCCTCTTTCTGTCATTTTTTTGTGAAGCTAATCTCACTTTCACAGCTCCACCAGCTCAAAGGATGAGGGAACATATGCTTCTCCATATGCCCAACACAGACTCCTCAGCGCATTTATTACTCAGAGCTTGGAGATTGAGGAATCTTTGTAATATTTTATTTTTTCTCATAGTGAGTCATTTTACTGTACATTTCAAAATCTGTGATAAGTTGAAAGATCCCAGAATTAAGGTACATTTCAACAAACAGCTTCCCATCTGCCAAATGAGAGGTTTTATTTATAACCAGGTATTTAAATACAGTGGAATGAAATTACACTCAAATTATTTTGCTTTATTACATGTTTAAAGGGCTGAGCATAAACACTAACCCCTCTAATCTGTTCTCCACACTGCAGTCAGATCAGGAAACTCATCTGCCTTAAACTCTTCAGTGGGTCCCAAATCCCCACAAATGAGCCCTCTATGATCTGGCTCCAATCTCTTTCTTCACATTGTCTCTCAAAGACTTCATCAAACTGGATCTTTCAATTCATTAAGTGTATTCTTAAGTCAGCACTCAATTCAAATAAAATGTGTAAGAAATGTTCAAAAACTAAGTCCATTTTAATACATCACTTACAACCAACTAGTTGCTTTTCATCTATTGAACCCCAAGCAAGTTTCCAGAAGTTAGCACTTGGGATTTAGGAGAGAAATAGGGACAACAATTGTAAGGATCTGCTTCAGTGTTTCTGTCTGAAGGGCTCTCCTAGTGGATTCTTCTCTTGGAGAATCTTTATAATATTTTATTTTTACATATTTGAACTACTGCAAGAGGCAGACCAATTTGGGAACACCCAGGTAATTCAGAGCACTGGAACTGGTGGACTCGTTTCCTCTGCATCAGAATTAGGTAAATAACTCCCCGCTTCTCTCTACCCCACCCACCCAGAGCAGGAGTTTCCATAGCTAACATTGCCCCACCAATTGTTCAACGAGTTTCCCTGTTTCCAGTCGTGTTTACCCGAGTCTCACATGGGAAGTCTGAGTTGGCCCAAAGTTCAGATGCAGGCTGAAGGATTTTGCACATCATAAGGTTGTGTAATGATCCAAATGCCAAGCCAAGCCAGAGAGTAGGTGCTTTGAAACTTCTTCATTTTTATCTTTGGATCCTCTCTCTCACTTTTGCTTAAACCAGCCTTTTGGCAAAGCATCAAAAAAAATTCCTTTGCCATTTATGAGCCTACTTTTCAATCAACTAGGTTCAATAGTAGACTTGGAGGTATAAAATAAATTCTTGTGTCCTCACAAGACTTGAATCTAGTAGAGAGAAAAGTTTTAATTGATTAAATAATAAAGTGCTAAGTGCTTTAATTCACAGTGAGATAGACCACTGTGGAGAGAAATGTTTAGTGAAGACTTAACAGAGAAAGCAACATTTTTGCTGTAGATTGAAAGATGGGTAGAGATAAGTAAAGGATTATTGCAGGGCTGGCAGCCACAGTGGACCCGAATGGGCACAAAGGCTCAGAGTAAGGAAAGATGATGCTAGCTGGGTCCATCCTTACAAACTGGCACCAGAAAACACCTCTTACCCCAGTGGTTCTCAAACCTTAGCGTACATCAGAATGTCTTACAGAGGGTTGGTTAAAGCACACATTTATGGAGCCCATCTCCAGAATACAGATGAGATGAGGCCTGGGAATTTTTACAATTTCACAGATAATGCTCATACTGCTGGTCCAGTGCCCAGGCACGAAAACTAATGGTTTAGACTATTTCGATAACTGGATGGTTCACCATTTATCACTCTGTAAATTTCATATTGAGATGATCCCATAAATTGTTTCTCTTAGCAATACCCTTTGTTCTGCTTCCCTCCCGCCCCCCCAGTGTGAAGTTAGATCCTTTCATTCACATGCTCACATTGCCCAATCATACCTTTACTTCCCAATGCCGTCCTATTCCCACAGTCCTTATGGCTGCAACCAGATTGAGTTTGATCATTTCCTGCTTTTTTGTTGTTGTGGTTGTAAGCTGATTTTTAGATGATGTGACCTTTAGCCAATCTAAACTTTAAGATTTTAGAAGAAAAACATGAATTATATTATCAGTTTTCAGTTTCTATTTTACTTTCTTATCTCCTGCAGATCCATTAATAAATGAACATGGTGATATGGTAGACCTGACTTTGATTTTCTGTCCAAAACTGATGATAATTTCCCAAATAGAAGCTTATTTGCCTTGGAATTATTTCTCTTTGATGAAACAATTACCCAAGTTGGTAGCAGTGTGATTGTTAGAGTGGTTCTGATAATTGCATGCTGATTTAAGTCTTTACATATTAAATAATTAGATTATGGTTGACCCTTGACAGAAACTTTAAATTCCTTTAGTTTTATCAGCAATCGTAATACATGACAAATTACAAAGCAGTCAAAACCCATTGGAACGTCTTGCCATGAATAATGAAAGGAGTTAATAGCACCTAGTAGGCACTCATATAGTTGGTATATGAACAAATAAATGCATTCTAAATAAATATATAAATGATTTTTATTTGCTCCATGAAACTAAAACAGACATAGTTCTGTGAAATATAGGCATGGTAATTTTGTATCAGTTTTAAACTTGGCAGGCTACCAAATGTTAATTTGCTTTTAGCTAGTTGAGATTAAATGTATTCCTTCCCTGAGCAACCCTAAAGTAAGCAAGCATGAAAGCATTTTCCGAATAATCTTGGAGGAATTGACATTTAAGGGAGTTAGCATTACATCTGTACTTTAAGGCTATTAATTTCATAGATAAATTAACTTCATTACTCCATCTTTATCTTGCATTTGAAAGGACTCCATCAGCTGGACAACTGACAACTGAGGGTCAATTGAAACTGCTGTTAGCCCAGCCAGGTTGTAACTGGAAACTGCTTCTGGAAACTCTACTGCATCAGGATGGTTTTTTGCTGAAAATCTTGCTGAAGAGCTCAAGTGAGTATTTGTAATTATGAAAATGTCCTCAAAAAACCCTGTCATTGTTTGAGTTGAATGAAAATGTTTTTCATACTTGAATGTTGGCAGAGGGATGTAAACCAATTGCACTGTATCAACAGTCAGTGGGGTTAGCAGCAGGCAAAATATTGAATTGCTTTATAAATCGCTGGAAAGATTTTTTTCAGGTACTCTAAATGAGAGAAAATAATATTTTTATATAATACTATTCTGTCATAACTACCATTATATAGAAATATAAATGTATCAATATCTGGTGTTTAAAATGCCTAAGTAAATCATAGAAGTCTCAATTAGACCTAAGAGAGAGAGAGAAGCAGACAGGGGGAGGGGTTACATTAGAACCACACTAGAAATTTCAGTGGTCTTGAAGAGCACTTATGTAACTTACAAACAAGCAAGCTGTGACTTAAGCCATATCCATTAGGGCATGGAGACATAATCATGAGAAAATTATGAATGGAAACTGAGGAGTAACTGAAAACCGTATTTCTCTTAATTAGATTTTTTTCCCTCTGTAAGCGCTATTTTAGAAAATGATTAGTAATATTATACCTATCTAACATTATATCCTACTGCTCTCCTGCTACAGCTGTGAAGAGTTTTCTAACCATTTTCACATACCCCTCTGCATTTCTCCTTCTATACCACAGGAGGCCAGATTGATCTTTCAATCACTAGTTTCACTTTCATTTTCCCAAATCACAACTGTTTTTTTCTCTAGTCCCCCTTCACTAGGACCAAATCCATGTCCTTCAGCCATTCAGAGGTGATCCAACCCTAATTTTCAAATTGCCCCAAAGACCCAGGCACATGTTCCCTGTGCAACTTGGCTCACCCATGTTTCCTAATTGACTCACCACCAGTCTGCAAGGCCCAGCTGATGTTCCAGATGTTTTAAGGCTCCAGTTCACACCGATCTCTTCCTTGCACTTCACAGTACCCATTACCTTCGCTTCTTATTTGCTCTTAACACATTCTGTCTTATATTGCTAGTGTACTTGTATATGAATGAGGCAGATGTCACCAGGCCCTTCCAGCCTGTTGGTATAGAAATGAGGTCTATAACATTCCCCTGTCCAAATCACTCCAGTCATTTCTGGGAACTTTTTGGTTTCTCACATCTCAGGACCAGTTTCTGATGTTTTTCTTTCCCACCCATGTTGATGTTTGCTTCCCAAAAGCCACTTAGGGGAGGTATCTCATTGCTGATCCCTTGTGAGGATATTGCTTCTCCCCTGGTGCTCTCAAATCCTTAAACTGTGTGGTGTCAGTGGCACCACAGCATCTCAAGCTTCACTGTTTTTCTCACACATAAGTTTGGGAAATGACCTGAATCTGACCTTATTCCTTTAGAACCCCAAGCAATACTGTTTGGGGCTTACATCTCCCAGGTTCACTTGGAAGCCATCTCTTTGGCTTCATGCTGTAACTCCACTCTCCTAAAGGGAAGACAGGTGCTTCCTCAAGTAGCCAACACTTATTGTTGACTTGTTTAGGTATCAGGCACTGTGCTAAGCACTTTACATTTGTTATCTAATTTGGTTCTTATCATTCCTATATAATAAAAGGGCAATATGCCAATTGTCCCCTCGACCAGGAGTTCCACTGGAGTTCGACCAGGGGGTGGAGCCAGCCTGCCGACCTCCTGCATCCCCTCCCCTATCTCCCTTTCCCCCGGCCTGCCCAGCCTGATTGGCTCCCATCGGGACAAGCTGGCCGGCCCCTACCCGTGCAGGAATTTGTGCACCTGGCCTCTAGTAACCTTATAAAGTATATACTATTGTTAACAATAATGGCATTAGCAATTAAGATAATGTTACTTGCCCAGAGACACAGACGGCTGATAGATAAATGGATTTCTAACCAAGTCAGAGCTTTCTGTCCCCTGCTTCCTGAACAAATACTTACACATATTAAATCCTGGAGTGGGCTAGGAGTATCAGGAAGAACTGCAATCTGTCTGCTCTCAGGTTGGATCAACCAGGACACTCTGATACATGTGTATTTAACTGGTCTTTCCAGCTAGGAAGTCAGGGCCAATCAGAGATTTTTATATTCTTCCTCAAACTAGAACAGTGCTTTTATAGGGAAAGTCCAGCAATTAATCAATCAGTGATCAGTTAGGACATAAACTATAAAACAAGGTGGCTACATGACATGGATAGTCTCTGACACAGCTGGAGAGTTACTCTGGTAGAATTGTTGAGACTCGCGGGTGTGGTCCCAGAAGAAAAATGGTCTCCTATTGATAGAGTTATATAGAATAGCCTGGAAAATCAATTGAGATCAAACCTTTTCACTATACTAATATAGCCACTAAGTACAGGAAGAATGATTGCAATTAAGAATATTTAACCATGTTTTCCTATAAATAAACCTCACATTTACTTATCAAAAGTATTAAATCCACCTTCTGGTATGTATGAGAGACTTCAGTTATCAAAGGAACCATATCATGCCACCTTCAGTTTGATTCTTATAGGGTACACATCTGTATTTACCCAATCTGCTCAAATACCCATCTTTTTTCACAAATGCTATTGCGTGTTTGATTAGGGTTCCGTAGCTGCTCTGGTATTGTCTCATATTGAATTCATTAGCTACTTTAAATACTAAAAGGATGAAGTGACAGAATTTACTAATCAATTGATTGACTGACTTATTAAGTTCTAGTGGAAGCTTTGTCACTTTAAGTTAGAAACAATAAACTGGATTCATGGAATCTTGTTAACCAGACCACGATGGAAATTATTATGTAATAAAAATGAGTTTGTGATATTTTTGTAGAAATTTTCTTTCATTTGTTTATAAGTCTCAGGGTATTTCAGAACACCATTTGGTAATTTAGAAGTTTAATCATATTTTTTAGGAAAGCAAAATTTTAGAATAAAATATGCTGAATTCGGTGCTTCAAGCAACCTTATTATCAGCTTTCTTTTTTCATGGAAGAGTTTTTCTTTATAAATAGTATCTTTTGCCCTAACCGGTTTGGCTCAGTGGATAGAGTGTCAGCCTGCGGACTCAAGGGTCCCAGGTTCGATTCAGGTCAAGGGCATGTACCTTGGTTGCGGGCACATCCGCAGTGCGGAGTGTGCAGGAGGCAGCTAATGGATGTTTCTCTCTCATCAATGTTTCTAACTTTCTATCCTTCTCCCTTCCTCTCTGTAAAAAATCAATAAAATATATTTTTAAAAAGTGTCTTTTCAGTTTAAGCGATAAAAGTTAACTTAGTGTTAAATTGATTCATGAATAAGAATAAAGAGATTTAAGCAGGTTTTTATTATACATACTTTAAAACAAGGTTCTCTTTATTCACCAAACAATTATTAAATTCTGTTAGGTACAAAAATTTTTTGATAGACAACCATATAATAAAGATGAAAACGTGGGGTTTATCTTTTAGTTTAAGTGATATCTGTAGCATTTGGGATGGCTCTTTGAAAGTGATTTGTCAGAATTTCTATTTATTTTAAAAGAATCAGCAGAACATTTATGGAAAAACTACCTTGTAATATGAGGTGCAGAAAATTGCCAAATTAAATAAATGAATTGTGAAATTTTAATTTACAATATATGCTTCATAGGCTGCAGCTCCTCGGAAGTAGAATCAGATTTTTGCCATAGATAATAACTCCATGTGTAAATGCAGTATTTTGAGGGAACACTTACACTGTAAAACATAATAAAAAACTAAACGGATTTCACGTGGTAGGTGGTTTATAACATTCGTTGGCTACAGTTCAGTTGGCACGAGAAGGTAAATGTTGGTTTCATTTTTAAATTGGGCTCCCTTAAATTTAAAGAGAAAATCTCTTAACTACAAATGTTTATAGAAGACTTTAAAATTGTAAGACACTATTATGGATTACTGACTTTAAAAACCCAGGACAATTGTTTCGGTAATTGCCTCACTGAGGCCACATGGCTTAAGCAGTTTCTTA
The DNA here is from genome assembly GCA_004026665.1 of Murina feae. Classification (NCBI taxonomy): domain Eukaryota; kingdom Metazoa; phylum Chordata; class Mammalia; order Chiroptera; family Vespertilionidae; genus Murina; species Murina feae. Next base: position 8,877 of record PVJC01002907.1, read on the forward strand.
CATGTGGCATCAAAGGAACAAATATTTGGCAAATCTCCCAATTGTTAGCAGGTGGCCTTTTCCTGTTAGTGACACTTGAATGAAGTGTGACTAACATTCTTTCCTTTGCCGGTTGCCCCAAGAATGATTTCCAGTGAAAACTTCTTGGCTTCTTGTAATTTGAAGTTGTAATGTAATAACAACAACAAACTAGCAAATGCGTAATATTTAACATGTTCCAGACATTGTTTCTAAGTACTTTAAATGTGTGCACTCACTGAATCCTCACAACAATTCTGTGTAGTAGGCACCGTGACCATTTCCATTTTACAGATGAGGAAACTGAGACGCGTAGAACTTAAGTCAGTTATCTAATTCATATAGCTCTGAAGTGGCAAGGAAAGATGCGAACTAGACCCACTGGCTTCCAGAGACTTCTTTCACCCACCACACCATGCAGCATCCAGGTAGAGCCACAGAATATTTACCAAATCTCAGGTGGCACAATACATGGGAGCTACCAGGAACCTCTATAATGGGTCATTTTGATGGTACATTTTGTACTTTCAACCTAACAAAGTGCCTAAAATAATCAAGAAACAGAGCAGCAGAAAATTCTTGCTAAAAGGGCTGCCATCCCGACCAAGCGGTGGTTGACGTAAAATGAATAAATCAATTCAAATTCTCTTATGTTATAGTTAATATTTTCCTGATCTTTTGAGTCCTAAGAGGCATATTATGGATGCAGCTTGGTATTCTTGACTTTCAAGTATGTACAAACAGACCACCTGGGGGAGCTGGTTAAAATGAAAGATTCTGACCCAATAGGTGGGCCTGAGATTCTGCATTGCTAACAAGCTCCCAGGTGTGCTGCTCCTGCTGCTGTTGGTCCCTGACCCCCTTTTAAGTAGCAAGGTCATCCAACAAAGTATCTGTTTCTATAAAAGCCAAGAGAATTGAGTGTGTGGTTTGTCCTTCCAGTGTATTATAGACTTTTGGAAAGACACAATTTACTCAAGACTATTTCTAAATCACTTTATCAGGAAATTCACAGCAGTCAGAAAGCACGGTCTTACTCAAATGCAGATCTGATTGTGTCACTCCCATGCTGGAAACCTTTTAAGACTGCCCACTACTTATCTCATAAGGACCCTAATCCTTGAGGGTAGGGGCAATGCCCATGGGGCTCTGGCCCTGGGTGATGTGTCCAGCGTAGTGTCCTGGTGCCCCAATTTAGCATGCTCCAGCTCATGCATATGGCCATCTAGGTTGTGTATTCTAGATGTGTATCTTTATATCAGCAATGTCCCCCAGAAATGTCTTCAGGAAAAAGGCAGCTGCTCCAGCACCAGTGACTTTTCAATTGTCCCGTACATGTACCAAATTCTTCCCAAGTGCACAACTTTTGAAATGTTGTATAGGGTGGTCTAGAATCTTCTCACCCACCTTATCTTGGAGTAGCATGTCTTAAGACCCATCAGCTGTATTCTATCTGAACTTTATTTATGGACACTGAAATTTGGCTTTTGCATGTCTTAAAGCATATTATATCTCTAATGCGTTTTAACCATTTAAAAACCATTCTTAGCCATTAAAAAAAAAGCAGGTGGCAGACTGGATTTGTCGACCGGGCTATAGTTGCCAACCCTTGTTCTAGGGAATTGTGCAGCACCCAGGCTCCCAGGTGGCTTTCTCACTTCTCTGCTGTGTGGTCACTTGGAGAGGAGGCCTGCACACACCCCAGCATGGACCTTTCCCTTCTCTCCCGAGGCCGGGCAGACGTTCCGCTAGACAGATAGGCTTGTTCTCTTCCTACAGAAGGGATTTCCCTTTGAAAGAGCCTTACCTCAAAACTCACCTCTTACCCTTTAGGGCCGCAGCTGCAGAATTTGCATCAATTCGTCCACCCATGCTTAGTGGTCATCAGGCATTGTCTGCAGTATCATTGTCTTTCTTGGCGCAAAGTGTTTAAGGGATATTGCCCACTTTAAGAGTCAACACAGAGAAAAGTGATAAAGATAGTAAGTAGAAATGAGGCCATACCTCGCTTAAATAAACTAAGTATGTCTAACTTGGAGAAGAAAAAACTAGAGGAGGCAAGATAGCCATCTACAAATATTTAGTCTTCATGTAAAAAACAAAAACAAAAACAAAATAGGTTGTCCAACTCAGCAAATGGAAGTGCTTAGGAACAAGTTTAGAAGGAGATAGATTTTGGCGGTCAATCAGAAAACCTGAATTCTCACCTCTAATGATAAATAAGAAAGTCAGTTACAACACTCCGTTTCTTTTCTTTTGTTTTTGGTGTGTTTTTTTGTTGTTGACAGTATTACAGATGTCCTCCATTTCCCCTCTCCCCTTGACTTCCCTTTACCCAGCCCCTGTCTCACCCCATGTTCATGGGTTATGAATATATTTGTAGATGTTCTTTGGTTAATCTCTTCTTATTCCCCCCTCTGCTATCTACCAGTCTGTAACATGTATTCATGCCTCTGAACCTATTTTGTTCATCAGTTTATTTTGTTCATTAGATTTCACATATGAGTGAGATCATGTGATATTTGTCTTTCTCTGACTGGTTTATTTTGCTTAGCATAATAATCTACAGGTCCATCCAGATGTCTTAAAGTATAAGAGCTCCTTTTTTATAGCTGGATACTATTCCATTGTGTAATTGTATCACAGCTTTTTAATCCACTCATCTACTGATGGGCACTTGGGCTGTTTCTAGGTCTTAGCTATTGTAAATAATGCTGCTATGAACATAGATATGCATATATGTATTCTTTCTAATTGGTTTCAGGATTCTTTTTTGTCCCCTTCTCTCCCCTGCTCTGGTTTCAGGATTCTTATGATATACTTGAGGCTCGGTGCACAAAATTTGTGCACTGGGGGGGGGGGTGCCTCAGCCCAATTCAAGGGACCCCACCGATGCACAATCAGGGCCAGAGAGGGATGTGGGAGGTTGGCCAGCGGGGAGGGACCGTGGGAGGGCTCCAGGGGATGTCTGGCCCATCTTGCTTAGTCTTGATCAGCCGGACCCCAGCAGCAAGCTCATGTACTGGTCAGTGCATCTGCCCCCTAGTGGTCAGTGCACATCATAGTGAGCGGTTGAGCAGTCTTAGCATATCATTAGCATATTACGTTTGATTGGTTGAACAGCTGACCAGACAATAGATACTTAGCATATTAGGCTTTCATTATATAGAATTCCCAGAAGTGAGATTGCTGGGTCAAATGACAGTTCCATTTTTAAGAGGAAACTCCATACTATTTTCCACAGTGGGTATACCAGTCTGCATTCCCACCAGCAATGTATGAGGGTTCCCTTTTCTCTATATCCTTGTCAGCATTGTTTGTTGATTTATTGACAATAACTCTTCTGGCAAGTGTGAGGTGATACCTCAATGTAGATAGCCAATACACATATGAAAAAATGTGCTTCTTTTCTTTATCCACTAAAGAGACTAGCCTATATTTTGGTAGTTCTTTCTGATAAGAGTATTGTCCTATATAATAAAGATGTAATATGCAAATGGTTATTATGCCATGAAGCATAACAACTGACCCAATAACGACCAGATCACAGATCAGCAGGAGGATGAGGCAGTGAGCTACAAGTGGGCAGTGGAGAGCTACAGGAGGGGGCAGGGTAGCAAGCTATGGGAGAGGTGGAGGGAGCTACAGGAGGGTGAGGCAGTGGGCAGAGAGCTACAGAAGGGGGCAGGGCAATAAACTATGAGGGGAGGTGAAGAGGAGGGGCACAGGGGGAACTACAGGAGGATGGCAGTGAGCTACTGGTGAACTACTGGCACACAGATTCATGCGCAGGGCTACCAGTGTGTGTGTGTGTGTGTGTGTGTGTGTGTGTAAAGCAGTTTGCTAACTTAAGCTGTCTAGCAGAGGGACTGGCTACCTTGAATGTTAGCGGCTGTCCCAACACTGAAAGATTTCAAAAAGAAGCTAGACCACTATTTTGCAGGTGCTAGAGGAATTTCATTTACTCACTCAACAAACATTTATTGATCAGACACTTGCCTCTCTGTAAGGCACCAGGCTGCCCATGATATAATCTCATTATGTTTCTTAACCAGATAGAACTTGGTAGAAATCTGTGGGTTCAGGAGGCAAAGTTTTTAAACACCTGCTTTGGCTGTGCTTTGTTATTCTTGCCAGTGCCTACTGCTAAAGCCAAATCTCTCTTTGCTCCACAAATATTTCAGTTGAATTAAAATAAAATCCAACATTGATGACCTGATTAGCAATCATTTCTTTTCCAATTGACTCTCTTAAGTTGAATACCTCTTGTGTTCCCACCTTGCTTCCTTACCCTTAGAACTGCTCACCTAAAGGGCTTTCAGTTAATTTGAGTCCATTTGCAAACATTAGGGCCATGATTCCCAGGTTCAATTTTATAGTAGCCCTGCTAGATGCAATATTAGACAAGGGTTTCATGGTCAAAAATACTGTAGAAACACTGCTTACTATATACTAAAATTCTTCTTGGAGATTTATAGGGCATGAATAACTAAAGGCTCTGAGAAATCCTACAGAAAAAAAATACAAAAAAACAAACAAAAAAACCCACCCACATTTAATATTGTTGAAGCCAGCATTTCCAGAACATAAGTACTACTCATTAACATCCCATGTAATGCACTTTGAAAATCTCACCTTGTAAAAACTGTGGAGGAAAACTCTAGTAGATACAAGCAGATACAGCCAAAACTGTTTCCAAAAGTTCTGCCTATGTACATTTATAATTATGTAAAACTAGAGGCTCGGTACACAAAAATTTGTGCACTTGGGGTGGAGGGGTCCCTCAGCCTGGCCCATGCCCTCTAGCAATCTGGGACCCTATGAGACATGTCCACCTGCTCGTTTAGGCCCACTCCTCAGGGGATTGAGCCTAAGCTGGCAGCCAGACATCCCTCTGGCAGCCCATGGGTCCTCGGGGGATGTCCACTTGCCAGCGAGAAGCAGGCCTAAGCTGCAGTCAGACATCCTTGGTGCTGCTGATGAGGCGGGAGAAGCTCCCACAACCACTGCTGTGCTGGCAGCTGGCAGCCTGGCTTGTGGCTGAGCAGAGCTCCTCCTGTAGGAGCATTCTGACCACCAGGGGGCAGCTCCTGCATTGAGCATCTGCCCCCTGGTGGTCAGTGTGTGTCATAGTGACCAGTCATTCCCAGTGGCTCTGCTGTTAGGGTCAATTTGCATATTACCCTTTTATTATATAGAATAGAGGCCTGGTGCATGGGTGGGGGCTGGCTGGTTTGTCCTGAAGGATGTCTGGATTAGGGTGGGGGTCCCGCTAGGATGCCTGGCCAGCCTGGGTGAATAGCTGATGGCTGTTTGCAGGCTGGTCACAGCCCCTTCAAGATGGGTGTGCCCCCCCTGGCATGCCTGGCCATCATAGGTGAGGGGTTGATGGCTGTTTGCAGTGAGCCTGGCTGGAATTTATTTAACTTCTAAAGTTGAAACTTTGTTGCTTTAATCAGATCCCAGGTCGGGTTGCTCTTGACAACCCAGGCTCCTAGTGCTTCCAAGGCTGGAAGTGGGTTTCTGGGGTTTATTTATCTTCTATAATTGAAACTTTGTCGCCTTGAGCAGAGGCCATAGCTGACCTAGGTAGACAGGAACCTTAGCTTCCTCCATCGCCGGGGCAAGCCTCCTGCTTGTTCCAGCTCTGTGGCTGCTGGCTGCCATCTTGGCTGGGTTCATGTGCATATAGTCGCTCTGATTGGCTGGTGGGCATGGCTTGGCTGGTGGGCATGGCTTAGGTGTAACGGAGTGAGGGTAAATTTGCATATTACTCTTTTATTAGATTAGATAATACAAAATAATTTTTAAACATACCGAATTCTATATAGATCAGTTTATCAGTTTTCAAGGAATTGGAATCAATTGCCCAAGTATAAACTATTACTGAAGGTAGCTATTTTTTTGATGATTGAAAGTGTTTTTCTACTTTATTGCGTCAGGTTCTTTAAGACTCAGTTTCTTCATCTGTTAAAAAAAATGGAGATGACATTCACCTTTAGAATTTTTGTGAGGTTCAAGACAAATTGAAAAATGTATGTAAAACACTTCATTTAGTGCTTGTACCATTGTGGGTATTCAGTAAAGACCTGTGTCCCACCTCTCTATAATCATAGCATGGAATTGAGACAGTGGGTATTCAAGAGAAATCTGATGTTTAGTGTTTATTTGGGTTCTGAAGAAAACAGCGTAGAATAAGTTGTTAGTGCTGCACTTCAATTTGTAGATGGGCATTTTAGGATAAAACTTGGGAAAGAGGATCCCTAAAAAGAATGACTATTTGTCTTCATATGTTTAAGACCCATCACATGTGATTTTGTTTTTAAAATTTCAAAATTTGCCAAAATAAGGATAGTTTTAGGGAAAAAGGTAATGAAGAAGTAATATTTAATTGAAAACAAGTAAATGGTAGGTCTTTATATTGATTGTTAGGCTTTTATAAAAAAAAAAAAACTACAAGATTTTCAAAACTATTTTTCAAGACAGGTTTCAATTTTATTTTTGTTTCTCAAGAGAACTAGTGCTTCCATAAAGCAATTTTCATGTGATACTCCACCCCTTTTTCCTCAGGTATTGATTTATTGGTTGGAGTCCTTGTATTATATGCTACACTTTCTATTCATGCATTTCTCTCTCATACTGTCTAATGTGAGTCTCCGACTCCCTTTGGTTAGGGATGCCTGTTAGTGCCTGGTTAATTCAGCATCCCTAAGCTCATGGCACACTCTTCCACAGCATAGCTGCCAAATCCATTTCAGTGACTCAGCAGGAGCTTGTCATTAACAGCATTCTCGTAGGAAGAAAACATTAAGCAGTCTTGGAAAGCAAAGTGCTAGCGCACCATGTATGGTAGATCTTTGGTGGCAATAAACAGAATCCCCTGGTGGGTTGCGGTGGAGTTCCCTGACCGACACCACCCTTCCTTTGAAGCACTAAAAAGTTCATTTTTCAAAAGGAGTTTAAAATAATGACTGCAGTGAAAGGGCCCTCCAGTGTTATTGAAAAGACAATCTGTTTCCAAATCTTGCATTTGTTTATATAATGTATAAACCATTTGGTAGATAAAGGAGAAGGCAGATGGAATTCTACTTTGCAGCTTTATTATTGTTTAACCCCGGGTCAGAGAATATGGCTTTAAATATGTAGCTTGTCAACACTGCTCTCCAGGCTAAACTCATCCCTCCACCCCTCCAGCTGCCTTAACTTCACCCTCACCTCCTACTAAACCACCAGCAGAGCCGAAATGGATATTAGGAAAACAAGAACAAGAAATTTCCTCTGTATAAAGTCTATGGTGCTATTTCTTAGTTTGCAGATAACATGGATTCCCAGATCATGAAAATCAAATGACAAAAATAAAATTATCAGGAAGAAACAAAGTGATGAGCTTTTAAATGAGCAAGAAAAAGAAATGTACTCATTACAAATAATCTAAATTATATTTATTTAAGATATTTAAGTATGAGATAAGATATGAGTCATTACCTTTAATTAAATAAATGGTAATTATGATACTGAGCATGTGATACTAATTATCCAAACAAAATATAAATTATTATTTCGCTTTTCCAGTCTAATGCATAGATACAAAAGTATAGGAATTTATTTTTAATATATTTTTTATTGATTTTAGAGAGAAAGGGAGAGGGAGAAAGAGATAGAAACATCAATGATGAGAGAGAATCATTGATTGGCTGCCTCCTGTGCACCCCACCCTGGGCATAGAGCCCACACCTGGGCACGTGGTCCGACCAGGAATCAAAACATGATCTCCTGGTTCTTAAGTTGCCACTCAACCACTGAGTCACACTGGCTGGGTGGAACCTTTTTTTAAAAAAAATTTATTTGTATTGTTGAAAGTATTACATATGTTCTCCTCTTCTCTCCCCATTTACCCCCACTTCCCCCCAGGCCTTCCCTCATTATTGTCTGTGCCAATGGGTTATGCATATGTGCATATAAGTTTATGATTACTGATTTTTGAGGAAGTTATAATAAAACCAGAGGAAGGCCTTAAAGAGCAATTAAGATACCTCTAACTTTGTGAGAATTCCTAAAATAATTTGAGAAATTAGTTGATAAACCTCTTAATTCTGAAATAATAGGGCCTACAGGTTTGAAAAACAAATTTAAATTTATTTGTAGAATTGGTACCATAATTCTGAGAACACTATAAATGTGAATTCTCCATGAATTTTATGTTCTGAATAAAGGGCATAGTAGTATTTAGAACACAAATTGCAAAAAGACATACAAAGATTTAACTAGTTTTAAATAGATTTTAGATAACAAATGGTTATATATAGAATAATTATAATTGTCATTTAAGTTGTACATACCCACATTCATTTATATATATTTGTATATAATATTAATAAAATACTATACCAGATATAGTGAATATCACTTATGAGTAGAATTTTAGTTTTCTTAATGGACTTTTTTATGATTTCTAGAATGAATGTTTATTACTTTTAAATAAAATAAAGGAATCAAAATGTTTTCTTAAAGAGAAGATTTAAAGGAAACTAGGGATACTGATTAAATACAAGTGATATCATTGTGACCCCTCTCACAGTTTTTCTTCACATATACCTATGAGTATCTCAGAAACAATACTGGGTTAGATGAGCCATTGCTCTCAAAGAATGTGGCATTTCTCTTACTATTAATCAAATGCATTTTTACAGCATTATTCCAGGATAAGTTATAAAAAGGTAATCAGATTCACAGATACCTATCTTACTAAGTGATTTCTATTCTTTCCAAGAATGCACCTTTCAAGAACAAGGTCATGGGACAGAAAATACTATGAAGCAAGTACCAACCTTGGTGGAAGCCATCTTTAAAATACTATATTATTGCAATTTTTCTCCACAAACATTTGGGAATGTTTTTGTGAGCTACATGGAAGAAGAACAATTATGGGATTTATTATATGACATTCCAGGTATGAGAGATCTATAATTTTAAAAGAAGCATTCTAATGATACCTAAATGTTCAAAGGTATTTTAAAAGTTGTAATGATAACAGTTTGCTGGATCTGTTATTTGTAAAATTTTATCATTGTTTTTGGTTTGTTTGCTTTTTCAGTATAAAGGCTTCTTTTGCAAGTCATTAGCCATTAGTTACTATCAAAATTAAGTATACTTGAGAAAAGGTGAGGGGAGGTGAGAGGAAAAATTATGTGATGCAGATTATTAGGAAGTATTCTCTCATAAAAATTTAATTTAATATCTACCAGAGATTGTGTTTTGTTATTTAATATATAAGACCCTTGTAAAATGTGAAAAAATATCTTGTGACATTAGGGTTCATTTATTCAATGAACTGATGGATAAAACTAATGGTCAGTTTTCTTAAAATGTAAAAGGCACTTATTATTATGACAATGGTGTCTCACTCTAGAAGGCATTCTATCCGTCCTTTGGAGAAAATATATTTTCCCATTTCTGTTGTTATGCCTATAGCTAGAGCAGATGATAAAAACCAGTTTACATACCTGAATAGGAAGTGCTCCTGGATTGTCCCATGTTCAGAGCCAGGTATAAAGATTCTCACATTGTTTTCTTGACTTTAAATCTCCACACTTAATATCTTGGTAAGACAAAGGCTGATAATTTAGACAGTGGTTATCATGTTAGTCCATTAATCAATTACATAATTTACATTTTTCTTTTTTTGGCATATCAGTTATACTACTTTTTTTTTTTTACTTTATAAAGTGGTTGCCCTAGAGTTTGCAACATATATAAAGTTTGAAACTAATTCAAGTCTACTTTCAAATAACAATATAACAATTCACAGGTGTGTGCGTACCTTATAATAATGAATAATTCTATTGAAGCCCCCTACTATATCAAGGGAGAGATTGACATCAATACAATCATAGTAGGGGACTTTAATATTCAACTATAACCATTGGACAAATCCTCTAAACAAAATCAGCAAAGAAACATCCCAATGATGACTCACTAGATCAGATGGAATTAATTGATATCTTCAGAACACTTCACCCCAAATCCACAGAATATACATTTTTCTCAAGTACACATGGGTCATTTTCAAAGATAGACCATATGGTCACAGGCAAATTCCCTTCAAATTCAAGAAGATAGAAATCATATCAAGAAATTTCTCAGATCACAATGGCATAAAACTGGAAATAAACTACAATGAAAACAATCCAAAAAAATCAAACACATGGAGACTAAATAGCATGCTATTAAACAATGACTGGGTTACGAGAGAGATCAAAGAAGAAATAAAAAAACATCATGGTAACAAACAACAATGAAAACACAACAATCCAAAACCTATGGAACATAGCAAAAGCAGTCTTGAGGGGGAAGTTCATAGCTCTACAAGCCTACTGCAAAAAAAGAAAAAACAATGGTAATAAATTACCTAACCCTACAACTCAAAGAGTTAGAAAGAGAGCAACAAGAAAAGCCCAGTGTAAGCAGAAAGAAGGAAATAATAAAGATTAGAGCAGAGATAAATGACATAGAGACAAAAAAACAAAAAACAAAAACAAAAAAAACCCACAATAGAAAAGATCGACAAAACCAAAAAGCTGGTTCTTTGAAAGGATAAACAAGATTGATGAACCTCTAAGCAGGCTCACCAAGAAGCAAAGAGAGAGGAACCAAATAAACAAAATCAGAAGTGAAAGAGGAAAAAAAACAACAGACCCCACAGAAATACAAAGGATTATTAACAAATGCTATGAACAACTCTATTCCAATAAACTGGACAACCTGGAGGAAATGGACATATTCCTAGAAAAATAGAACCTTCCAAAACTCAATCAGGAAGAATCTAAAAATCTTAATAGGCCAATAACTATGGAATAAATTGAAGCAATCATCAAAAAGTTTCCAGAAAACAAAAGCCCGGGCCAGACTGCTTCACAGGGAAGTTTCACCAAACATTCAAGGTAGAACCTATCCTCCTCAGACTATTCCATAAAAATTCAAGAGAAAGGAACACTTCCAAGCTAATTCTATGAAGCCAACATCACCCTAATACCAAAACCAGACAAAGACAACACAATGAAAGAGAATTACAGGCCAATATCCCTCATGAACATATATGCCAAAATACTCAACAAAATTCTAGCAAATCAGATCCAGCAATACATTAGAAAGATCATACACCATGACCAAGTAGGATTTATCCCAGGGATGCAAGGATGGTACAATATCCACAAAACAATAAACGTGATACATCACATAAACAAATTGAGAGATAAAAACCATAGTCATATCAATTGATGCAGAAAAAGCATTTGACAAAATCCAACACCCATTTTTGATAAAAACTCTCAGCAAGGTGGGAATAGAAGGATCATACCTCAACATAATAAAAGCCAATATATGAAAAACCCACAGCCAACATCATATTCAATGGGCAAAAACTAAAACAATTTCCCCTAAGAACAGGAACAGGACAGGAATGCCCACTCTCACCATTCCTGTTTGACATAGTACTGGAAGTATTAGCAATTGAGATTAGACAAGAAGAAGAAATAAAAGGCAACCAAATTGGAAAAAAAGAAGTAAAATTGTCCTTATTTGCAGATGACATGATATTGTACATAAAAAACCCTATAAGACTCCATCAAAAAACTATTAGACTTAATGAATTCAGCAATGTAGCAGGATAAAAAGTTAACGCCAAGAAATCTATGGCATTTCTATACACAAATAGTGAACTTACAGAAAGGGAGGCTAAAAAAGCAATCCTGTTTGCCATCACGCCAAAAAAATTAATATACCTAGGAATAAAGTTAACTAAAGAGGTAAAAGATCTCTACTCAGAAAACTATAGGACATTGAAAAAAAAGATAGAGGAAGATATAAATAGATGGAAGAACATACCATGTTCATGGATTGGTAGAATCAATATCATTAAAATGTCCATACTATCCAAAGTAATCTATAGATTCCACACACTCCCCATTAAAATACCAACTGCATATTTTACAGACCTCGAACGAACTCTCCAAAACTTCATCTGGAATAAAAAAAGATCCCAAATAGCTGCAATGATCCTGAGAAAGAATAACAAAGTAGGTGGGATCTCAATACCAGATATCAAGATGTATTACAAAACCACTGTTCTCAAAACTGCCTGGTACTGGCACAAGAATAGACATATAGATCAATGGAATAGAATAGAGAACGCAGAAATTGCCCCAAACCAATATGCTCAATTAATATTTGACAAAGGAGGCAACAACATACAATGGAGTCAAGACAGTCTCTTTAATAAATGGTGTTGAGAAAATTGGACAGATGCATGCAAAAAAAAAAAATGAAACTAGACCACCAACTTACACCATTCACAAAAATAAATTCAAAATGGATAAAGAATTTAAATGTAAGACGGGAAACCAGAAAAATACTAAAGGAGTCCAAAGGCAATAAAATCTCAGACATATGTTAAAGCAATTTCTTCACCAATACAGCTGCTAGGGCATTGGAAACTAAAGAGAAAATAAACAAATGGGACTACTTCAAAACAAAAAGCTTCTGCACAGCAAAATAAACCATCAACAAAACAACAAGAAAGCCCACTGCATGGGAGAACATATTTGCCAATGTTATCACTGATAAGGGTTTAATCTCCAACATTTATAGGGAACTCATACAACTTAACAAAAAGAAGATAAACAATCCAATCAAAAAAATGGGCAAAGGACCTAAATAAACACTTTTTAAAAGAGGACATTCAGAAAGCAAAGAGACATATGAAAACATGCTCAAAGTCACTAATCATCTGAGAGATGCAAATCAAAACAACAGTGAGGCACCATCTCATACCTGTCAGAATGGCTATCATCAACAAATCAATAAATGAGAAGTAGTGGAGAGGATGCAGAGAAAAAGGAACCATCCTTCACTGCTGGTAGGAATGCAGACTGGTGCAGCCAATGTAGAAAACAGTATGGCACTTCCTCAAAAATTTAATAATGAAACTACCATTTGACCCAGTAATACCACTTCTAGGAATACATCCCAAGAAACCAGAAACACCAATCAGAAAGAATATATGCACCCCTATGTTCATAGCAGCACAATTTACCATAGCTAAGATTTGGAAACAGCCTAAGTGCCCATCAGCAAATGAATGGATTAGAAAGCTGTGGTACATCTACACAATGGAATACTATGCTACTGTAAAAAAGATGGAAATCTTACCATTTGCAAAAGCATGGATGGAATTGGAGAGCATTATACTAAGTTAAATAAGCCAGTCAGTGAAAGAAAAATACCACATGATCTCATTCATTTATGGATAATAAAGACCATTATAAACTGATGGACAAAAATAGATACAGAGGCAGAGCAGCATCAAACAGACTGTCAAACTACAGCGGGAAGGCTGGGGAGGTATGGGGGGAGATGGTAAGAGATCAACTGAAGGACTTGTATGCATGCATATAAGCATAATTAATGGACACAAGACATTGGGGGGTTGGGGATGCCAGGGAAAGGTGAAGGGGGGAAAAAAAGGAGACATATGTACTACTCTGTAATATTATAAGCAATAAAACAAAATTAAAAAAATAATTCTAATGTCTCCTTCCCATTTCTTGTATCATTATATATTTCACTTATATAAAAACACAGAACTATAAACAATGAAAATATAATCAATGTATGAGTTAATACATTGTTGGTAATTATTATTTTGAACAAACTTATCTGTTAGATCAATTATGAATAAGAAAAATAAAAGTTTTAATTTTACCTTCACTTATTCCTTCTTCAGTGCTCTTTCTTTATGTAAATTTGAGTTTTGACATATATTATTTTCTTTCTCTGTAAAGGACTTTTTAACATTTCTTGCAAGGCTAGTCTACTGGCAACAAATCCCCTCAATTGTTGTTTGTCTCATTTACTTTTGAAGGATCATTTTGCAGGGTATAGAATTCTAGGCTGATTTTTTTCTCAACACTTTAAATATTTCATTTCACTCTCCTCTTAGTTGCATGGTTTCTGAGAAGTCAAATGCAATTCTTATGTTTGTCCCTCTAAATATAAGATGTCTTCTTCCCTATGGTTTCTTTCAGGAGTTTGTTTTATTTATCTTTGATTTTTCTATAGTTTGAAAATAATATGTCTAGACATAGTTTTTAAAGTATTTATCCTGCTTGGAGTTCTCTTAACTTCTTGTGATTTGTGTTTGACATTAATGTGGGGAAATTTTTGTTCATTATTGTTTTAAATATTTTTTCTGTTTTGTTTTGTTTTTTTTCTCTCTCTCTTTACTCTATTTCCGTTATACATATGTTACACTTTTTGCAGTTTCCCCATAATCATTGGAAATTCTGTTCTGGCTTCTTTTTTTTCCAATTTTTGTCCTCCTTGCTTTTCCATTTTGGATGTTTCTATTGACATATCCTTAAGCTCAGAGTTTCTTTCATCAGTTATGTTTACTTTAGTAATAAGCCCATGAAAGGCTTTCTTCATTGTTATTACAGTGTTTTTTTATCTTTATTATTATTTTGAGGGTAGGGGTAGTTCTTAGGACTTTTATCTCTCTATTTATATTGCCCCTTTGTTCTTTTATGCTGTCTATTTAATCCATTAGTACATTTAACATATCAGTCATACCTGTTTAAGTTCCCTAGTCTGATAATTCTAACATCTTTGTTATGTCTCTTTCTCATGCTTGCTTTTTCTTTTCAAATTGTGTTGGTGTTTTTTTTTGTTTTGGGGAGATTTTGTTTGTTTGTTTATATACCTTTTAATTTCTTTTTTTGAAAGCTGGATGTAATATACTGGGTAAAAGGGACTACTCTAAATAGTTCTTCAATAATGTGATGGAGAGGTGATGGGGGAGGGTAAGCTATCTATAGTCTGATGATTAGGTATCAGTTTTTTAGTGAGTCTGTGCCCCTGGATGGTATACTTCATAAATGTTTCTCGATTTTTTTCTTCCCCCTTAGACAATAGAGTATGGCTGGAGTGGGCTAGAGTTGGACATTTTCTTTCATCCAGGTTAGGCTCTGATAATCCCAATGGGCTAGGCTCTGTTTTAATAGTTTCTCCTGAGAGCATGCCTTAAGAAGAAGAGTGCTCTGGCCTATTTTAAAATGTTTCTTTCCCCATACCTATGCTAGAAGCACTGGGGACATTTACTAGTGGAGCTCCTGGAGGTAAAACTCACAAAAATGTGGCAGTTCCCCCTCCCCAACAGGGTCTTTCTGGAGTTTTAACTCTTAGATTTGTCTAATTAACCTCCAGCAATTCATCACAGTTCAGATTTTCCATCTTGGTACTGCTTTTAATGGTGGTTTCTGCTTCTGAATCTTTACTCCCAGTTAGCCATGACTCCCTATATTTGCCTATCTCTCTAGTTTTCCTTGTGTCTTCACCTCTTACCAAGAAGAGTTGATTATTTTTATCTCTTCAGCTTTTTATTTGTTGTTAGGACAGAATGGTGACTTTCAAGCTCTTTTTATGCATTCAATAATGAGGTTTTGACACTCCCTTTCCTCTATTTCCTCTTCTCCCATTTCTCCTTTATTTTTTTTTACCTGTATCTTATTTCTATCATACACATCTGTGGCTATTGTTTAAGCTTCCCTATTGTATCTCATTATCAAGGGTTGCAAAACCCTGAATCAAGAGAAAATTGGGCAGCGCCAACACTGTAACATTGCAAGAAAACTTTTATCTTAGGTTACAGTTTTTTTACTACCCATCAGTTATTTTACAAAGATTAATTTCTATAAACTTTAAATAATTCTTTGAGATGGAGCTATTATATTCTCTATTATTTTAAATATTTTAATTTAACTTTAAAAGGAATAAACATACCCTTTTAACAATAAGAAATAGGTAAATTCTGGCTTTCTAGAATTTTTAGATACCTGAGATTATTTTAATCCATGACTCCAAAGAGTTGAACCAAAATGAATATCAATTATTAATATAGGAAGAAGGCTTCAATGAATTAAAGTCTTGAAACATCAGTCAAAAGATAGACATCTATATCTTCCACCATTCTCATAAAGAGCAATAACTCACCTAATGATGATGGTGCCATGTTAAAAAATTAAACTCTGAATATTCGCTATTACCCAGGTCTTCTTCACCACAGTTGTTTTAACAATAGCTTGAGTCACTTGTGAAATATCACCTTGAAATTTTAGAGAGAAAACAATATGTAAGTGCTTTTCTATATTAATTCAAGCAATGGCCCCAGGATTTTGAAGTTATATTTTTAAAATCTTTTATTGCATTTATCACACAATAATGTATCATAGTGAGTAATACAAATAACATATATATAAAAGGCTAATATGCAAAATATCCACTCAGGAATTCTACCAGGAGACCAGGAGACTGGGAGTTCAATTACTTGCTATGACATGTGTTGACCACAAGGGGGCAATATGGAATGAAGGAAGGTCCTGGCCAGCCCTAATAGCCAGACCCTACCCGTGCATGAATTTCATGCACTGGGCCGCTAGTAAGAAATAAGTCAGGGTAGCAGAAAGAAGGAAGAAAGGAAGGCAGAGATAGAGGGTAAAAGAGAGGGAAGGAAGGCAGAAAATTTAAAAGAAGAAGTAATGAAAGAGGAAAATCACTATTAACATTGAAAAGTATATATTTTAATTTTTACGTGTGTATGTAGATATGTATTTTTAATAAAATTACATGTCATACTCTAATCTGATTTTATTTTTATATTAAACAATACATGGCTTTATTGTGTAGATAGCTTTACCTTGGCTAATTAAATAAATCACCAATTATTGGACATTTATATTTTTTTCCAATTTTTATATCCTTTCTATAACCATAATTAATTTCTGAGAATAAAGTTATAGAGAAGGAATAAGTGAATTAATAGATAAGTAAAGGTTAGAGCTTTTGATATTATTGCCAAATTGTCATCTAAGAAGGTCATTTATATTTGCAGCAGTTGAGTTCCAAACTATCAGGAAATACATTCAGTGTTATTTTAATTTCTATTCACTTTATTATCAAGAAACTTTTTTATGATTTCTAGATTAAAAGCTGCTCTTCTTTCCTATATTTATATTAGATCATTGAGAAACTGAATTCTGAATTGAATAAAGCACAAAATACTGCCGTATTCTGCTAACTATAATATGCTATCTGGTTTTGAAGTCTCAGCGTGCATGGAGTCTGAGCGAGAGGTCATCCAGTGCTTGAGACTGGCCCTGACTGACGCTGTCAAGGATATTGTACAGCAGGTCATATCTGTGATGAGCTCGAGGAGAAACTGGGAGACAAACCTAAAAAAGCATGGTGTTCCTGAACGTCTGCGTGAGAGCATTCCAAAAGAATGGAATTATGTTCCAAAAGAAACCAAAAGGAAAGAATCAAGCAAAGGTATATTTGTTTTTCTGTAAGAACACATCCCTGGAGAAGCAATTTTCTACGATATGAGATCAAGTAAAATGCTAAAAATAGTAAGATTTGTAAATGGTGTTAGCCTTATTTTTACCACGTATATTTGGGACCTGTTATGTTCCTTTCTGTGAGTCATATGATCAAAGAAACTAGAAATGGGAAACATTTTGTGTCCATGCAGTATTCACAGACTAGTCACATGATTTTGACTAATTTCCTTTAAATCTACTGAATAATCTAAAATTCGTACTCTCCAGAGGATTGTGATGATATTCAGCTTAGTTATTCTTTCCTTGCAGCTTTTCCCCTCAACCACCAATTATAACTATCTTTCCTCTTGTTAATACACTTATATAGGTGGCTTTTAAGTAAAAAATAGCACCCCATTTAGTAATCACATATTTTTCTGACAGGGTATTTTTTCCTCTAATACCAAAGGTTTTGAATTTAGTGCTTTGTTCTACTCAGGGCAGTGCATCTACCAAGTGTACTTAAGAACCATCAGTTACTTACATTATTAATGACTTTATTAATCCAGTTCTCTCTTTTAAAAATGGTTTATTCCTACCTAGATGTTCCTACTTTACAATAAATTCACAAGATTCTTTTGAATACATATTATGTATCTATCCATATTCATGAATCTGCTTTAGGATTTTTTAAAAATTAAACTTTCCTTTTTATATTCATTTTTGATAATTATTTAAGACCTCTATTAACAGATGCTTACAGTTGGTTGATGTTTTTGAAAAAGTCAAGTTGTAAACTTTTATTACAAATTAAAAATGAGGTTCTTAAAATTTTCAACTTGATTAAACAAGAAACAATTTTAAAACCTTTAAAGGTATATTGAGAAAAAGCAGACTTTTAAAAACACACGTTTGTCATTACCAAAAAAAGATAGCTTTAGGTAAAAATAAAAACCTCATGCTACATAAATAATGCTGATAGTTCTAATTATCTGCTCAATGGGCAAAAAGCAAGCACTTATGGTCTTCAGCTCCAGTCTTTTATTCATTTCTTGAATAAAATTAAAAGCAATATATTCATCTTTTAAAAAGAATATTTTTTTTCACTAACTCTAAAGTAACTGTCAACAGTAAAATATTACAGCTGAACCCACTCTAGTCAATTGAAGGAACGAACCTTTCTTTCTTCTTCATGAAGATCCTAAATGATGTGGTTCTTATCCAACAACTTTATATTAGAAACAAATCAATTATCTACCTGTGACCTTTGATAGTAATGTTTTAATTCTGTCCAAGCCCTATTAAACTGCCTCTGAATCTAGTAAAGCCATTTAATTGAAAATGGAAAATGTCACTTTTTCATTACTTAAGTTCTGCCTTGTCTGAGTTCTTGCCATCACTCTTCATTCTAGCTTTTGGAAATTTCATAGATTTTAAGCAATTCAGGAGGCATGACCTATTTGCTAACATAGCACATAATAGCAGTGCCACCATTTTGCTTGTGGCTTTCTAGTCATTCTATTCATGAACAATTTTCTTTCTAAAAGCATTTTGAAAGTCTTCCATAACAAATTAACAACCTCTGGTTCCAAAAAATACTTTGTAGATCCTAGTTCTTGTGGTTTTCCTTACAAAATAATCTTTGTAAAATGATCACTAAGAGTTAAATACAGCACTTCTACAATAGATAGCCATGAAGGGGTGCCAAGTCACATCTTCTACACTAATAAAAGAGAAACATGCAAATTGGTGTCACTCCGCTACACCTCAAGCCATGCCCACCAGCCAATCAGAGCAACTATATGCAAATTAACCCAACCAAGATGGCTCCTGGCAGCTATGGATCTGGAGCAAGCAGGAGGTTTGGTTGACCAAGCGATGGAGGAAGCCAAGCTTCCAGCCTGCCCTGGCCAGCTGTGGCCTCTGCTCAAGGCAACAAAGTTTCAATTATATAAGATAAATAAATCCCAGATATCTGCTTCCAGCCAGCCTTGCTGGGAGCTTGGGTCACTGGGGGCCATGGCAAGCCTGCAAACAGCCATCAGTCCCTCACCCAGACTGGCCAGGCACCCCAGCAGGACCCCCCTATAATGAAGGGGGTGTGGCCAGCCTGAAAACGGCCCTAGCCCCTCACCCAGGCTGGCCAGGCACCCCAGTGGGGACCCCTATCTTGAAGGGGCAGTGGCCAACCTGCAAACAGCCATCTGCCCCTCACTCAGGCTGGCCACACCCTCATGGGGTGAGGGTTCCCGCTGGGGGGCTTGGCCAGCCTGCAAACAGCCATCAGCCACTCACCTAGGCTGGTCAGGCACTGCAGCGGGAACCTTACCCTGATCCGGGACATTCTTCAGGGCAAACCAGCTGGCCCCCACCTGTGCATCAGGCCTCTATCCTATATAATAAAAGGGCAATATGAAAATTGACCTTAATAGCAGAAAAACTGGGATGACTGGTCACTATGACACACACTGACCACAAGGGGGCAGACGCTCAATGCAGGAGCTGCCCCCTGGTGGTCAGTGCACTCCCACAGGGGGGCTCTGCTCAGCTACAAGCCAAGCTGACAGCTGCCAATACAGCGATGGTGTTGGGAGCCTCTCCCTCCTCCTCAGCAGCACTAAGTATGTCTGATTGCAGCTTAGACCTGCTCCCCACTGGCAAGTGGACATCCCCTGAGGGCTCCCAGCCTCCCAGAGTGATGTTTGACTCCCTGGGAAGCAGGCCTAAGCCAGCAGATGGACATCCCCTGAGGGGTCCCAGACTGTTGAGAGGGCACAGGCTGGGCTGAGAGACCCGCCCCTCCCCCCCACACCGAGTGCACAACTTTTTGTGCACTGCGCCTCTAGTAATTATATAAAAGGCTTTATAAAGCATTTAGTGTGTTCCTGGTGGGTATGATAGTTGGAGAACTGTTATTCATTTCTGCCCTCTTTTAGACTGAGAGTGCTCAACCTCTCTTTTCACTACCATATACTAGAAAGATAATATTTTACATCCAGATATTGTCAATTATTCTTTCAGTAGATATTTACTAGGTGAATTACTATTGCTACTAGGCACTGGGGTAGAGGCCAGAGATAAACTTTAAATAAGATATCTCCTCTTGGTGCTTGAAAACTTGTATTACTATTTTCAGATAGGTACAAACATCTTGGGGGATGTACAAGACAATTCCTTATTGCGTGAGCCAGTCATGTGTTGGGGGCAAGATTGTTGCATAGTGGATAGACAGGGTAACCTCACTCTTTCATTAGCTTTTAGCATACAATAATGAACTAATGAACTAATTTGGTTTTCACAAAATGAGTCATCACAAAACAAACCAGTGGCTTTAACATACTCCTGTAAACCAACAAATCAAATGCAGTTTAAAATTAATGCTGAGAAAGCAAGAAAGAGCAAACAAGGATAAAGTGAAAAAGCTCACACATTTCTATTGTTCACTTGATCTTAGCTAAGAGGCTGAGAAGTGATCATTTCTATTTTTTTAAATTTATTTATTTATTTATCATTTCTGTACTTAATATGAGCTCTTTCTCAGCCATAAGGAAAAACAATAATAATCTCATCAGATTTGGGAAAAAATAAAAGAGGAAATGTGTAGAAAAACCACTTGAAATATAGCTTCCCTTACATTGATGTTAAATATGAGACCTTCCTAAGTATTGTGCCTTTAGATGTTAACTAGTAGTTTAGAGTCATCTTGATTAGCAAAAGATTTTAAAACCAAGCATTCAAAACATGAAGACAAACCTCTAATAGTTTCCAGCAATGTTTTAAGTCAAATGTATTTAATCCAGTACTTTGCAAATTTTGTTGAAGTAAAGATAAATGTTTAGAGAGCTTTTTTGAAGATTATGACTTAGTAAAAGACAAATCATAAGGAACAGTTGCTGGTCCTGACATGATGTAAATGACAGAACATGGATAACACTCTGGTGACAAATTAAAATGCACATCTTTATTTCTTTGTCAGCAAATACCATTGCATAGAAAACACCAAAGCTTTAAAGAACTAAATATTACAATAAATTACATAAAGTAGGAGATTTATGGAAAAGTTGAATGAAAGTTCAGCTGTTTCTTATATAGATCACTTAGGTATTTGCTCCCTTATTTCAAGAGGCAAATCCACAAAGAACTAATTATTTTGTTTCTTTGTCAACAATTAAATAAAAAATATACTGGAGAACATATTATCTTAGCAGTAAATTACTTTTTAAATAAAAAGAATGCTTTATGGGAAACTGTTGGAGTAACTGCTTTAACTGAAACCGGATTCTGGAGAGAATACAGGTAGCACCACAAGGAAAATGTGTACATTGTTCACATGCAGATAGTTGAGAAAGAAATTTATGGCAAAAATATACAACATGCTAGCAGAAGTCATTAAGGAAGTGTATTTTATTAAAAAACAGGAATATTCATTTTATAAAACCACCACCATTTATACAAATTTTATGCTGCACACTTTAAGAACTTAGAAATAGAATTTTGTGACATAATTAAAACATTTCAAATAAGAGTTTAAGTGATTCTTGAACATTTTGGTTAAAAATACAAAAACAAAATATTTTTCAATTTGTTTGCAAGAACAACTAATTGACATCCTGAATGATGAATAGTTATTAGTCACATTTCAACAACAGCCTATGCCTATTTGGTGGCTGAGATTGAAAAGCAAGTGCCAGGTGGCTGTCTATGTGTATATTCAGGTAGTGGTTTTCCCCCTGTGACAGCCATTAAAACCAGGTATGGAAGCAAACCAAACTTTGAATCACTTTTCATAGTGTTAAGCCTAGATTTAAAAAATAAGAAAGCATATTAAATCCTATTATCCTTACTTAATAAATTATTGTTGACATTTTATACTATTAGTAAAAGTTTTTAATTAATTTTAAGACATTTTGTCTATCTCATTCATTGCAAATTCCTTTTGCATATTTTTTGAAATATATTTTTATTGATTTTTTACAGAGAAGAAGTGAGAGAGATGGTTAGAAACATCCATGAGAGAGAAACATCAATCAGCTGCCTCCTGCACACCTCCTACTGGGGATGTGCCCGCAACCAAGGTACATGCCTTTACTGGAATCAAACCAAGGACCCTTCAGTCTACAGGCTGACACTCTATCCACTAAGCCAAACTGGTTAGGGCTCCTTTTTGCATATTTTACAATACACAAAATATATTATTGTCAGGAATATATGCATTGAAAAAAAATGACAAATACATAAATATAGATGTTACATTGCATTTATTCTAAGACATAATTTTTTTTCTCACTTTATCAGCTTCAAAATCAGGCTCTTAAAATATGTTAGATATATGTGGCTAAGATAGAAGTCAGGAAATTTAAATAAAAACAGAAAAATAAGTTTGTGGCATTCTTAAAAGATGCCTCCTTGGTGTGTTGTTAACATCATCATAGACTAAGAGCCCCTGTGATTAGTAGAATGGATTTATTAATTTGTTATCAGCCTAAAGGTTCTGGTACTGGCATTTGCCTTAAGCTTTAATGAAGTAGTTGAGGATTTGAGTACCTGGAGTGCTCAGATTTCATAAAGTATAAGAAGTTCAGGTGTGAAGAGTATTGTAATCTTTACCTGAAATCTACTTAGATGGTCAAATGTTTACTTGGTGTCTGCAATTAAACCCTCTCTAGGATGAGCAAGATATTAGATACTAGAGGCTCGATGCATGACATTTGTGCAGGGGCCTTGGCCCCAGCTCCCACCTGCCACTCCCGTGGCCAGGGGCCTCTGCCGCCTTGCCACGGCCCCACCCTCTGTGGCTTTGTCTGGAAGGAAGTCCAGAAGTACATCCAGTCTAATTGGCATATTACGCTTTTCTTATATAGTTAATATTTTAACTCAAATAAATGACAGTAGAATGAGGAGTATGAGATACAGACACGTAAAGAAGCATAAAATTTAAAATAATTTAAGAGCACAGAGAAGAGAGGTCACAAAGGAGTCTCTCAACTTGTTTTATTTATGTTTTCACCCTCATCTAAGCATATATATTTGAATGAAAAGAAAATATTTATTGAGAAACTATTTTTTACCAAGTATCTAAGTAGGTACTTTCATCATTTATTATTTTATTTAATACAGCAGCTTTATGGGATCATTCAAATATATGTTAGACCTAGTTTACAAAGGTAAAGAAAATCATTTTTAAAATGATTCTGAAGGTGTCATGAATTTTTGAGTCCGGACCTATGATTTCCAAGAGCTTTGCACTTTATAGAGCATATTGACTTCTTTAAATCAAGGTAGAGATACCTTGAAAAATTTATTATTTTTGTTCAGTAAAAACAATAAATGTTTTATTGAAGGACTCAAAGCTATGTTCTTTTGACTTCTCAGTACCAAGGTTCAAGTTAATTTATGTAGATAGTGGATTAAAACACAGTGCCCAGCTTTGTGGGATACTCAGAAAGCAATGAATTTTCCACATGTTCTTGAGGAACTTTTAGTCTACTCGTAAGGGCAACTCATGATAAATAAGTAATAATATAATGTAAACAATAATAAATGATAATACAAAATATGGTACACCATCGCACAATATGGATCTAATTCCCAATATAATCATATGAATAATAAATATGTTCAAATAAATTCATAGGAGGAGAGGACTTTGAAACAAGAGTTGAAGAATGTGGGTGACTCATGAAAAGAGAGGGCATTCTATTTGAGAATGATGAGATATTCAGAAACCTAAAGAGGGCCAACCCAGTTTGTGAGGAAAACAATGAATTTGGTTTTAGTTATACTGAGTTAATGATGACTAGGGCAGAGAAATTGGATACCTAACAGGGAACTAAAGTCTTAGGATTGCTACTCTGGAGAAAGGGCAAGATTGAAGATTCTGGAGTCATCTAAAAAATGATTCTCAGCCAGGGAAGCTTTTGCCCCAGGAGACATTTGGCAATGCTTGGTCATTACAACTGAGTGGGTGCTACTGGCATCTAGTGGATAGAGGCCAGAGATCCTGTTAAAACATCCAACAGTGTCAGGACAGCTCCTCATTATCCAGCCCAAAATGTCAATAGTGCCCAAGTGGAGAAGCTCTGATATAGAGAGGGAGCATCAGCTAGTCCTTCAGAGAAATAACACTAAGCAAAGGAGAGTGTGCAGAATCATCAGTTAATGAGCCACAGACTTAGAAAATATTCACCTTTAAGAGGTGTTAGAACATGTAACTAGCATAAGACTCAACGAAACAAAGAGTAATAGAGGTAACCATGAAAGTTTGTTGACTCATTTACTCAACAAATATTTATTGAACAAATGGTATAAATGAGGTACTAAGTGCTGGGGATTCAGCAACGGCTTCATGCAGCTTAAATTCTAGTGGAGGGTGACAAATAATGAACAAATAAAGGAAATAATAATTAGGTGATACTAAGTGCTATAATAAAAGCGACAAATTGGTGTCTAATGATAAGGAGGGACTTGGGCTGGGATAGAAAGGACATGAAAGGTCTGCGTTAGATGGGATGGTGATTCGGTAACGTTTGGGCAAAGAACTAAAGGAAGTAGAGCCAGTCTTGACAAGAGATGAAATGATTCTGGCATGGATTCCAAGAAGCAGGAGAAAGGCTTATGGGAGTGAAGACCAGAGTCCAGCAGCAGCGCTCTGCATTTATTACATTTATTAGTTGAGGACAGTTGGGCCCTTTAAACCCATGGTCTTAATAGATAAAGATATAACTAATAATTCTGAATTTTCTAATCTTTATTTATAGGAGAGAAAACTAAGTTTGACATTTGGGAAATTTTAGGCAGTACCACAGAGGACCACAGTGGAGTTCTGTCGGAATATGTCAAGCGCTTGTTCTTCTCAACAATTTTCTCCACAAAGATTAGACATCCCCACACAACACAACACAGTGATGGAATGCAAATGCTAATATTAATCATACCTTTTCTTTCTTTTCTTCCCCAGGCTTCACAAGGCTTGCTGCTCAGGCAGTATCTATTGTAATCAGCAAGTTACCTACGGTGATTGCATGTTTGCCTCCCCCAATTAAATACTTCTTTTTTCTGTCTGAGAGAAAAATGTCAGAAAACTTTGTTGACTTGAAGAAAGCTAGCCTGCTTGTCTGGTACTTGATTGTAATTATATGTCGGATATTTGAGGATGGAAACACTGTGGAACTTTTAACAGGTGCTTCCCTTGACAGATGGAGTAAAGAGAAACTCAGTTTAATCTGTGTGTGTTTGAAAGGCATCATGGGAGAGCAGACAAGTAGCTCTAATCAAATGACCCAAAAGGTCATACAGAGCATCGAGCAGCAAAAACCCAGCTGGATTAAATGCCAATTGCTGAAAGCCAGGAAATTGAGCACCGAATGGTAAAGCAATGTTTTTGTTTTTGTTTTTCACTAAATTTTCATCAAATACATTCACAATAACAACTTATCAATAAACAACAACAAGATATTGTCAGATAGGCAGCAATGGTAACTTCATGGGAATTTGATGACTATCAAAAAAAGATAAATATTCCATTAAAAACTGGATTGTTAGACATTCCTTGTCTTATTAAAATTTGAGACCCATTGATACACTGGAACATTATACCTGTTTAGTCACCATCTTAAGGTTTCTGATTAAAAGGGTGGTAGTTAAACCAGGAGAATTTGGTTTCACTTCTTTTCGGTGTGCAAACAGGTATCTAGTGGATAGCTTGGAGCATTTTGTAAATGGATTGGGCATGGAGATTAAATTAAGAAGGAATTAATGGATATAAAAGGCTTTTTATTGCTTTCTGTGTACCTGATTGTCAAAAAGGTACACATTTTTCATCTGGTAATGTAAGAATCCCAGGGGGCAACTGGGGTATATCACACTGGAGCTATAAACACACCCAGCTGTTTCTGTATGAAAATGTCAGCCTTCTCATAGGTTTGTCACCAAGAGCTAAATGATTTGTGGTATTGCTGACATTTTTAAGGGTCCCTGCTGAATTTAAATATGTACATAGAGTCCTCCCTTCTTCAGTATAGAATTGCATGATATCGATAAAAGAATCACGGCTCATATGGCCTGCAGATCACTAAGTCAGGCCCACTTTTTTTTTTTTTACACCACTCACACACACACTGTCCCCCATGTTGCCAGCAGTTACAATTATAACTTTCTTCCTGAAACGACTACAAGTTGCTAATTTCCCAAGCAGGTGGTAGTGATAAAGAGCTTAGGCTTTGGAATCTGATGGACAAATACAAATGCCTTGTAAGTGGGCTGTCTTGTGCAAATTATGGAATCTTTCTCAAAGCCTCATTTTCAGGGATGATACCAACCTGACAGAGTTGTTTTGAGAAATTAAATGGCATCCACAAGTTCTGAGCATCAAACTTACAGCTAGTAAGCATTTGGCCCTGGCTGGATGGCTCAGTTGGTTGGAGCATTGTCCTGTACACCAAAAGGTTCAGGTTCAATTCCCGGTCAGGGTGTATGGGAGGCAACCTGTCGATGTTTCTCTCTCTTCCCCTCCCTCTAAAAAAGAAAAGTAAAACAAAACTAGTAAGCATTTAGTATTTATAAACTCTACTAAAATACATTGTCCTCTTTTATGATAACAAATTACTCTTTAACTCGTTTATATTAATCTGTAAAACATTATATTAATCCAAATAGGGCAATGTCAATAATCATGATTTTCCTGGCCTTGTCATACAGATTTCTAGAAATTTAGTTCTAGGGTGTTCTGTGGGTAAAAATAACAATAGCAGTCAGGCAAATGCTTACTAACATTGACAATGACCTTCTTAATCTTTACATTTGCATTTGATACCAATTTACAGGCTTTAACCCAATAACTTAAAGATTAAGGCTAGATGCCATTCTCCATTGCAGTGGTTATGAAAGGGAGAGAATAAGAAGAGTAAAAATAGTGGATCTGATTATAGTTCCGAAGTTAAATTGATGGTACTGCTGATTTAGGAGGCCCTGTAGCAATGGTTCTCAACCTTCCTAATGCCACGACCCTTTAATACAGTTCCTCATGTTGTGGTGACCCCCAACCATAAAATTATTTTGGTTGCTACTTCATAACTGTAATGTTGCTACTGTTATGCATCATAATGTAAATATCTGATATGCAGGATGTATTTAGGCGACCCCTGTGAAAGGGTCATTCGACCCCCAAAGGGGTCGTGACCCACAGGTTGAGAACCATTGCCCTATAAGATCAGTTTAAAGTATGTCTCAGTCATACACCTGGGAATCCATAAATAAAATTGTTTCCTTAAAAGTCTGTTTTAGTTTAAGTATTTTACAAACAACACCAGCACATCTGGGATCTCCTATGCAGGGAGTTGTCTAGGTAATATTTGGCTGTTTAGCTATCTGTTGCAATATGCAACCAAAATAACGAGTGGCTGACTTTTAAAAATGTTTAACAGTCCTCAAAGACTCTGAATATATATTACATAATCACGTAATTAGCACAATGTTGCTTCTTTCTCATTTTCTCAAGTAACATCAATATTTTAAAAAACAGATTTTAAAGTTATTTATTATTATTTTAAGGTTATTTAAAGTTACATTTATTTGAAAAGCATTCAGTCTGGCTTATTCATTGACTTTAGGTAATTTCTTACAGGATTTGAGAGCTATAGAAATGTTTCTTCTTTGATATGAAGTTGAGTATCTGGTATACTAGTAAACTTTCAGCTCTACATAGTTCTCATAAATCAATGATCATTTGTGTCATAGATCTATACCAGGAGGAAAATGTATTTTAAACAATGATGTCTGTGTATATGTGGAAAGTTGCCTTGGCTTTACCATAATGTTGTGTGTTTTTTTTAAGTATGAGAATGGAAGCATTTAAACTAAATAGTTCTTCTGTTAAGATCAATGAAATCTTAATTTTCCATGAAGCTTTTCTTGGAACTACACAATATCATTTAGCTCGATTTCTTTCACTTGCATCCAGATTTAACTTTGATTTTATGGAAATTGTGCAAATAACCACAGTGGAAAGGTGGCAGCTGTAAGCATTGCTTGTCTTGCATCCTGCCTGAAAGCATTACTATTCATTAAAATAACCTTCACTTTGCAGTAACACGCAAGCTGTAAACAGTCAACTTAGATTCTGAAGAACACACAGCCCCAAAAGTAAAGAAATGTCTGTCTTTGCAAAGTAATTTGTCGAGTTGAAGATTATTGTTTTTCATCATGGTGACCCTGACTTGGCTGGCTGGGTGCATATACAGATTAAGATTAATGCAGTTATTCCTTGGCTAAGGTCTGCCTCTTTCAGGGCACATTCTCCCTAATGACATGATTGATATGCAGTCCCAAATCCAGAGAGGAACTCATTAATCACAGCATTGACTGAATCCAATCATGTGCTTCACCTGCACAGTGATGGACAGGAAAGGGTACAGTTCCGGGCTGACACGGAGGCCCTCCTTTGTCAGAGGACCTCAACTTCTTCAATGTCAGCCTGTGCAAACCCTGATGAGAAATCTTGCTCGCATCCGATAGGCAGCTTCAAAACGTTGACAGACTTCTTTTACTGAAACAAGGTCTTTGTGTTTGTTTGTTTGTCTAAAGACTTACTCTAGCTAATGAAAATCTCTAAGAGTAGGGTTTGCTTTATTTTTTAGCAAGGCTCATATGAACATAAAGTTTTTGGTGTGTTTTTATTTTAAGAAGGATGTTTTGCAGCTACATGTGGAAGCAATATAAAAGTTAATGTCCAGCAGCTGGGTGTCATTTGGTTCAGTCTTCAGGTCAGCGGCACTGACTCTTAGCAGAACTAATTTTATAATCATGGCAAAATCTCAGTAATGAACTGCAGTATATAGCTGATTACTCCACATTAAATTTCGTTTAGTCTGGAAAACAGTGGAAAACCATGCGTTTTCTTTAGAATATTTAGATTGCAAAGCCTAACATGATCCCAATAGAAACTGCAATAAGAAAATTAGTGTGGAATATATATGATGTAAGTTGAATATCATGATTTATTTTGCACTTTTTGTTTGAGAACTTTAAAAAAAAATTGTGCCATCCATAATCACTATGTAAATAGTGTTTAAAATCAATAATAAGTATATGAGTTCTTACATAACAGAAATATTTCCCAAATATAACTTGAGCATTCCTGGGGTAATGGTAATAGATCCTTTTCCTAGAAGAATAATTGGGGTAGTGACTTTTACTAAATATCTATTACCAAAAAGAAACAGGAGAGGGAGGCATATATTTTAAAGAGGCAACAAGTGTCAAAAGGCCAATTTAAAACACCCAATGGTAAGCACAGGGCCAGGAAGCACCCAACCTATATTTAGCATAACAGGCTCTCCCTTTGACACTTTAATTAGTCTCTAATGTGTTCTAAGACAGGTGTAAAGAGAGGAATGGACCAAAGACAGAACACCAAAGCTATTTCTGGCATCAAAGATATGTCTTTATCCTCAAAGAGAAAATACAAATTATTCCTTACATGTTCTTAAAAAGAAATGTTTTGTTTTCATCCCACAATTATGGCAATCTCAACAATTGCAGTAGTGGGAAAATGTTTTACAGGTAGGAGTGTAAATGCAATAAAGAAATGTTTCAAAAAGAAACGATTCCGTTTTCACAGAACGCTTTCAGGTGCTTAGTTCTAAGGCACTGTTTAGAGGAGCAGCAGTGGGTGGGAAGGCTTACCTGTTTCAGCAAAGTCTTTATGGGTGCTTTGATATGAGGCTTATGTCGACTCCCCACACTCAACCTCTCTGATTATTTTCCGTCTTTACAATTCTGTATCACTGCTATGTCTCTATGTTCTTTGTATTTAGTGCATTTATGACAATAGAGAAAAGGACAGCCTTAGAAGAAGAAGATATTGCTCTTGAACTGACTGAGCAGAAAATAAACATGATGGTCCTGGATATCTGCCACAAACCAGGTGGCAGCGAGTACCTGAGGCAAATTTATCACATCATGCGGCTCAATGAGGTAGGGAAACGGCCTTTTTACCGAGCAATTAGGTGTGTACTGGCCTGAGGCAGCGTCTGCTGGCAGCTAAGGGTTAGTCAAGGAGGCAATAATACTTCTTAAAGTCAATACCAAACTCAATATTGCATTATTAATAGAATATATTCAGCCCTGGCTGTTCTGCATTTGTATAGCAGAAGCTTCACCGAAACAATGTAGGTTTTATTTATACGGTTTAAACAATAACATGGCTCATAAACTCGGTTCAGTTCTGAATCATATAGAAGTGTAGTTTGGGAATTGTGTGTTTGTGACTGTTAAGCCAATGTTAAAATCTGGTATTTGTGAAGAATTTTCTGGAGAGAATTTTCTCTAGCTCTTCTCCTGTAGGCGTCATACTTGTGTCGGTGACGTTGGAGATTTCTTGCATAAAGAGAAAACTTCGGAAGAATATTGAACCATATTCAGGAGCAGCTACTTAACCCAAGAAAATGCATTAATGCACAGACACTGGTTGGAACCAATGTCATGCTTGTCCACCTCTCGGCGAGGTTAAACCTCTGACCTTGCATGCTTCAGGCTGTTTTAGTATAAATATGAAGAGCAGCATCTCAGTTATTAACTTAAATGATACACATGTGCTCTTCTAATCAGGTTTTTAATTTGAGCATATATATATATGAATTATATGATATCTAATGTGAGTAGAATTATGTTTTTATCTGCAAACAGATGAATGTATTTTTGGAATAGTAAAAATTGTATAATTTGAATTATGTGAAGATACACTGTTTATATCAATGAGATAGACCTTAAAGACCCTAAGTTTCTAAGAAATTGAAACAAAAATGTAGGGTGTTTGAGTCCGAGTTCATTGTCTATGAAATCGAAGAATGAAGTCAGAGGACAACAATGCTTAGCGGAACGAAGAATATTGAAAGTAGCCAGTCCTGGGGTCCCAGGAACAGCCCAGTGTCCAGACTTCTTTCCACGTTACAGTCGTGTGTTCAAGTCTATTAGTCCATGTGTAGCGTCCCATGTGGCCATAAGCCAGGTGGGCACAGGGCAGCTTGTCTCCTGCTGGGGAGGAGGGGGCGGAACAGGTACTTTTTAACCTGGGGGTGGGGGGTGAGGGGGTGGGGGGGGTGGCTACGACCTTGCTAGCTCCTGATTGGTCTTTTCAAAGAATTCTGCCATAGCAACATCCTTGGGATTGGTTTATATCCCTTACTGTCTTATGATTGGTTATCTGCAAGTTGCCTGTCTTAGCAACGTCCATACATTTTAAAGTTTGTCCCCTATATGCTTCTTTCCTTCCCTGTCCAGCGAGGTTGCCTTAGTAACTCCTCCCAGTTGGGTTCAGGTTCTACTTCCTCCTTCCTCCCGTCTGTCCCCCTCCCTTCCTATCTACGTAGCCTCCCTCTTCTACGAATCAATTACATTCTATCACAGCATTTTATAACGGAGCCATGTAAATATTCTTTCCATCGTTATCCATCTGAAAGTTACTTCAAGTAAATCTTGTTTCCTGGCTTTTCAGCAGCTTATCAGCCAGTTAATAGACAGGTGATGGAATCGTGTATTCCGTGGCCACCCGAGAAGGAGAAGGAAGGGCGGCACGTGCAGCTGTGAAAACAGGGTCCTGTCCCTAAGGGGCTAAAGCTCTGCGTGGCGCTGGTACAAAGTCATGTAACTGCCTCCCTCTTGCTAACTAATCCTCGTTCACAGCGAGTGGCAGGCTTCTGCTCGGGGAACTTGGGGGACTCCTTCACTCCCGCCCTTGGCTGCCCCAGG
>PVJC01002907.1:41108-74960 GCA_004026665.1 Murina feae
ATGGCACCCGCACTGCTGATGGCACCCGCAATGCTGATGACACCCGCACTGCTGATGGCACCCGCACTGCTGATGGTACCCGCACTGCTGATGGCACCCGCACTGCTGATGGCACCCGCACTGCTGATGGCCGGGGCACTGCTGATGGCACCCACACTGCTGATGAGACCCGCACTGCTGATGGCACCCGCATTGCTGGGGCCCGCTCAGGTCCCTGCTGAGGTCAGCAGGGGCTGGTGGCCAAACTGAGAGGCTGAGCCCTCTTTGTGAAAAGGTCTGGAACTCTAAAAAGATTAGTAATCACCCATAATAAAATCAACAAAAATTGAGCTGGCTATTCAGGATATTCCAAGGCTGTTTCCCCGGGGACGCCCGTGGAGCTCAGGCAGGTGTTCTGAACAGGTAAGCCTATGAAGACCCTTTCCCGAGGCACCAACATACTTTGATTAAGTTCCAAAGTTATGTTTCTTTTATCACAACTGAATATACTAACTGTTACGGCAAGGTCTGTCAGATGGGGGGCAATGCGGGGTCGAGCTCGGTGCCTGGTGGCTTAGGGTGCTCCGTGAGACTTGTGCTGCCGGGAGGGAGAGGCGTGTGTGAGGGCTGCTTCTGCCCTGCGAGGTAGCCTCACCGTGTGGTGAATTTGCATGGTGGTGTTTGTTCATTTGATGAGGAGCGCTGTGGGTATACAGTGTTTCCCAATGCATACAGTGGGCGTTCTCTATTCCTGAAGTCACAGAGCACCAGGAGAAAAGCACAGTGGACTGAGACCAGAGATGACCTTGGGCTTGTCCATGACCTTCCAGAGGGAACCACGGACTGTGCCGCGAGCTGGAGTTTCTCTAACTTTCCTGTGGCGGCCAGGCCACTGGGAAGTCTTAAGAGATTCTGATTTGGTGGGACCTGAGGTTCTGCTCTAACCAGCTCCCTGGTGAGGCTCATTAGGCTCATCTGTGCATCTGACCTAGAGAAACAAGGGTTTTCTAGGTAACTTCCGAGGTCCTTTCCAACTCTGAAATTCTGAGCCTCGTCTTAATCCTACTCTTGGAGAAAAAAATATATTGAGACATCCTAAAAATTAGGACAACAGTTATTTATTGCATGACTTGCTTATTAATAGTAAACATTTGATAGTTTATCGGAAACTTTCATTTTTATTTATTTCCCAGAGAGTCCTATAAAATAGATTAGGATTGCTCATCTTATTTATTTATGGATGGAAAATGGGGAATAATACTTTAGATTGACTTATTTTTTTTATTGTTTACCCTATTATAGATGTCCCCATCTCCCCTCTTTGCCCACTTTCACCAGACCCTGCCCTCACCCATACTCTTGTCTGTGTCCATGGGCTTGGGTATATGTTCTCTTCTTGCATCTAATCTGCCTCATTCATCTCCTCCCTGAGACTGTCAGTCTGTACCATGTATTCATGCCTTTGGTAGATTGACTATTTTTACTCAGGCTAGTACTGGCAGTTAGGGGATTAGAATTACATATTTCGATCTTCTTTTATACCTTGATATTTTTCAGGCCACAGCATGGAAATGAGGTGAGGTGCATGCATTATAATCAATTCTACATAGAGTGAGGCTGCTTGTCATGAAATATCAGAGTACTTAGCACTTCGCTGAGCATAGAGTAGATAGCAATGACACTTAATAAATGAATAAGCAATCTTGTCCTGTGAGTAATCATGCTTCTGAGTTAAGTTTTGGTAACCAGGGATGTTAACACATGAACCAATGACAAGACAATGCCTATTAAAAAGGCTCTGATTTATCAAGCATACATTCCTTATGTGAGAATTTGCTAAAGGGTTTTCTAATCTATTCTATATATCAGGTGAACCTGTTTTTGATGGGTTTATTGCAAAACTGATTAGTACTCTGCTGTGTTTCTTCTGAAAATGTATTCTGTCCTGCGGCAAGTAATACACTGTAATCGGCAAATATGTTGAAAGAGTAGATTTGGATATTGATCGGTTTATTTTGAAAGAGAATATATGCTTCCCACCACAACGGCTTGTATTTTTTTTTCCCTTGAAGGAGTATTTAAAAGAACAGCTGTTTTCTATGAATGGTTCAGAGGAAAAGCCATTACCCACCCGACCTTTAAAAACAACCTTGAGGAGTGTGGAAGATCAGCCTTCTGCCTTTAACCCTTTCCATGTGTACAAGGCGTTCAGTGAAAACATGCTAGATCAGGTATGTAATGGTAAATTTAATTTAAATGTGTGATTTCTTTATACTAGGAAGAAAATAAAATGGCTTGTGTTTCAGTATTTACTCATAAGCCTCTTTTCTCTGAAGCAAAAGACCTTATACTTACTTGGATGGTCTGCAAAAATTGACTTTGAAAAGTTATTTTACCTTATTCCTATTTGTCAAACTGATTCATATGTTTGGTCTGTAAAATTTAGCTTTTGACCAGGTCAGTTCACCGCAGGCAGAGGGAACATCTGTTTGGCCGTGTCTACAGAAAGACCAAAGGCCAGGCGTTCTGTAACCATCTTCTCTCCTTTGCTTCCCCCCACCCCCACCTTGTAATACCCTCACTCACATAACACCTTGGAATCTTTATCAATTTACCTAATTTACCAGCTAAATCATAAAATAGTTTACAATTAATTCTAACTAGAGCATTGAGCTATTTTAGGTAGCATGTGTAAATTAGCTTTTTAAAATATATAACCCTACACACATTCCTGAATTTAAAATGAATTTGCTAATGATCCTAAAGTTGGGATGTTTGAAACAAAGTCAATGTGATAAATACTACACATTTTTTAAATGTTGGATTATGCCATTGTTTAAGCTGAACGTCGCAGTAGTTATATTAAAAACTTCACCTTTATGCCAACGTATTTGAAATCTGAAGTTGCTTTTGCTTTATTCATTCTTTTGGTGCCTTTTCTGAGAAGCCTCTTGACAGACTATTTGAACTAACAGGGCAGAAGAGAAGGATTGCTTGACCTAGAGCTCTGACGAAAATAAGAATTAAAACAATGGCCTAATTCGGGATGCAGATAATATTTTTACCATGCCTGTTACAGCTCTAGTCTACACTCATCAATACTGTAGTAGAATAAGACCTTCAAATGTTGACAACCCGGGGCAGAATTCTGCTGCTCTATGACAGGACTGGAGGGCTCCATTAATCAGCAGGTGACAGGGCAGAGTTCTTGTTGGATTTTAAACATCAGCCTGGACTCTTACCACCAAAACTATTCAGTTTAAGGAGTATAAACATCTATGATACTTTAAAGCCTAATATATTGTATAAGTTTGAGCTTATTGGCTGCTTTCCTGTATTGTACATTAGATTACTCTCAGCCATAAATAATCATTGTGGCTGTTAAATTATCCTCAGTTCATTTAAATAAATGGCATGTTTTATTCAATTCTGAAACATGAGATTATCTTTCACAGTAATTTTTCTCCTTGTTCTATTATCTATTAAATTAGAAAAATTGTCTATTAAATTAGAAAAAAAGAATAACTTATTTTATTTACATTTATAGGTCCTAATAATTTCCCCTTTAAAGCATTTTCTTAACCAAAAATATAGTATTAATATCACATTGTAATTAATTTATGTCTATAATTTGTCATAGCACTTCCAAGTTTGTTTCCTTTTTTTAAAAATTCATCAATGAGAGAGGGGGGAGGGAAAGAGAGAGGGAGGGAGAGAGAAACGTCAATCTTTGTTCTACTTATTTATGTACTCATTGGTTGATTCTTACCCTAACCAGGAATTGAACCTGAAACCTTGATGTACTGGGATGATGCTCTAGTCAATAGAGCTTCCCATCCAGGGCCCCGAGTTTGTTTTCTTAATCAAACTTCTGGGTACTTAAAAAGACTATAAACTGATGTGTGAAAAAGTTACCAATTATTTTTCTTTGCTTTGCAAAGAGTCACCCTTTCAGAGAAACTTGTTGGGTAAAAGCCATTAGCACTTGGAAGAAAACAACTCAAGATATTGATCTATGTTTTTATAAATAATGACTATATCTAAATGGATTTATAAATTAATTTCTGTCTTATTGGAATAAAAACCTTCTTGTGTGGACATGATTGATGTTATCTGTCTAAGTCCTTGTTCTGGACCCCCCTCCTTCTTAGTTAGTCTATCACAGCTGGAGCTTTAATTTACTGATCATATTAACTCTGATTAATAACTAACAATAGCGTCTTCTCATTTATCAACAGTCAGCCATCACAAAATGGAACTGGAATTGGTCAAACTTGCTGCCAAATTATCTGGGACTGGATAAGATGACCTTCAGTGTACTGCTCAGAAACAGGTAAGATTGAGGATTTGAGGGATCTGGTTGGGGTGGAGATATATGTATATGTATATGTGTATATATGAGTGTGTATACACATACACACACACATATATATATTATATATATATTATACATATTATCCTTCTTATATAGGTGCGTATAGGTATATATATATGAAATTATATGAAACATACTTTCTAAATGTTGTCTTTACATAGTAAACATTTGCAAAAGGCAGTACATTTTTTTCTGAAAATAAATTAGTTGATTTTAGTTTGAATTTTAAATATTTTGACTGTGTATATAAGAGTCCAGTATTATAAACACCAAAAGTTATTGACTTGCATGTCATTATGATACTATGCCTTTGTTTACAACAACTTAATGAATGCATACAAAATGCCAAGCCAAATCAAGTCCTCTGACCAGGGGGACATACAAGTAAAACTGTCGTGATTGAATTTTTGCTGTTCCGCCAGTTATTTTGGCCTGCCTTGCTATTTGGCTCTCTCAGCATATTACTTACTCACACATGGGCATACATACACACATACCTCAGAACTACCCAATGAAATAATGTGTTTTCAGCCTAGAAATCTAAACATGTAATTTATTTTACACAAAAGTATAAACATTTTTCTTTATATTTTGGGTCAATTAATACAGTTTTTAAAAATACTTTTAAAGTCTTGAGTGAAAAGTGTAAGGTATACATTTTAAAAATTGGATTTCTCTATTAAGTATCACATTTTCACATAAGATATATATGTGTGACACCTTTTATTGTTCTAGTATCTATTTGTTCATAGCTACATCTTTGTGACATAGAATGTATTTCTATATTTTAAAAAATATGTATTTAGCATCATTTTTCCTGAAAGACAGTAATGGCAGTGACATAGTACAATTGTCAAATCATCCTTCAGAAATCTGGGTGCCCAAAAGAAAGTATCTTGAGAGAAAAAGAGAGAGAGACCAGTATTTCCCAGATGATTGTTACTGTTGTTGTTTTCTAAAGGCAATTTTTTTGTCAATAACAGCTGTAACTTAGATGTGTGGTCACAGTAGTATTCCAAATATTTTACCACTGAAAGAAGTTCACCCACCCATCATGGACAAAGCTGAACAATCCAGAACAATCCCCATCAAGGGCAGAGCCTTCTCCCATCGAGCCTACACCCTGGCAGGCAGTAGTCCAGAATGCACCCTGTTCGTGCTCCAGCCCCCAGAGGTGTTTCCGTCCTGTCCCAAAGTTGCTTAGAGAGGTGGGAGGTTGCTGAGAAATAGCGGAAGACAGGTCAGGTCTTGTGTTGAACCAATGGTTACATGATGTTTATTCAGTGGTAAGTGTCTATCTGGAAACAAATTGGGAAAGGTAAGTCGTTTGTTTCCTGCTATTTGGAGAGTTTGTATATGTTAACTGCGTTATATTTTGCAAAGTTTCCTCAGCAGTGAATTGAAGCTTCCAACCCACTTAATGGTACTGTATTGGCAGAATATCCTTCAAAACTTACTGCATTTGCTCTGAATAACATTCACTTTTATGTGAATTTGTGTTTGCACCAAAATTTCATATTGTTATTTTTGTTTAACAAATTTAGATACATTTAAATTAGGTCAAAGCTATTAAAATCTATTTCCCTGGATTATTACATGCAGGAATGAGTGGAAGAAAGGAACTCCCAAAAATTTAGCCAGAAGCAACAGGTCAAAAACAGTTCTCTTGGGAAAAGATCATGGATTTTTAATAGAAACAGCTAGAACCTCATCTTAATAAGAGTCTTAGATTTTTAAAGAATGGCATGCAAAGTATTCTAATCCAAACTACCACACACCACAGCTACAATGAACATAATTGATCTACTTTGGAAGGATGAAAGACACCTGAGAGTCTTTAATCTCTTTAGCACTTTCCAATTTATTTTCAGAACATTATTTATAAG
This sequence comes from Murina feae, assembly GCA_004026665.1. NCBI lineage: Eukaryota > Metazoa > Chordata > Mammalia > Chiroptera > Vespertilionidae > Murina > Murina feae. Next base: position 47,349 of record PVJC01002907.1, read on the forward strand.
ACTTGATTAGTACAGAAATGGTAAGAAAATTGTTTCTAGTATTTTCTCTCAGAGACTCTTGTTTGAACTTATCTAAAAATGATTTTTTTAAAAAATATTGCATTGAATTTTTGACAATATGGTTATCTGAAAATAGTTATTTGAAAGTGAAACTGCAGAAACTTCTACTTTTAAAATGAGAGTTATATGTGCCATCTTCATCCTCTGCTCACTTTCAGGCCTCATCTCAAAACATTCTCCTCTAGTTCATGAGTTTGCATTTCATTGCCTTCTTCCTGCTCAATGAATTCTCTAAGCTCTTTCCCATTGTTGCTGTCTTTATAATTGTAGTTCCCTCAGCTCTTCACATGGCCAGTGCTGGCTTGTCCATGTGGGGCCCGTTACCTCCTCAGAGAGGCCTTCCCTTAATCCTAACCCCTAGGGTAGAATATAAACCCCATAAGAATAGCAGAGCCCATCTTATTGTGTGTCTTCAGTACCTATAACATCCCTTGGGCATATAATAGGCTCTGAGTAATATTTGTTGACTTAATTAGCAAACAAATTAAGAATAAGAATGCAGAGAACAAGTCAGCTCCTGACAGATGAGCTCAGAGTTGGCTTTCTCTAAATGTGATGTTTGATCAATAGTTATGAAGGTACCAGTTGTACACCCTGGAATAATCTCAAGTAAAACATTATCTGCATGCATATTCATTCTCTTCATTTTCCAGATTTAGGTGAAAATCAGGTTAATTAAGCTCTGCATGGTTAAAATGCCTATTATTATTATTGTGTAAAGTTTGGCTCAGATTCAAAGCACAAAATACTGGTCTTTATTTTTAATTAATTGATCTAATTCAAGCCATAACCTCTTCAGCAACAGTCTGTTCTTTACTCCTTAGTTCAGTTCTTTGGTGTTTGAGTGATGATGGGGTTAGTATTTGTTAAATGAAACTAAAAATGCAAGTTGAACATTTTAAGGTAGAATTATCTGACAAAAGTATTCAAGCAAGCTTTTGTAAATTTGTGACTTTTTTTTCAAGACATTTGAGGAAAAAAGATATATATTAATGATACATGTTTTTCAACTTAGAAAGTTTGCCATTGTTAAAAAAAAAGGCTTCTTAAAATTTCAGAAAAATCAACATATATATCAGCTCCACACCTTTACCTTTAATGCTACATAAGATTGTGCATTGATCTTTTGAAATGATAAAGAAACTTTCCCAGTTTCTCACTATTAGTTTCTTGCTTGCTTTCTCCCCCTCTGTCAAATTAGCCTTGTGAATGAGACAGTGATTGCATTTGCAGGAGACTGCACCAAGAGGAACCTCTATCTTCCTTCACTGGGACAAACCTCCAGATTGCCATTTCCGTATTGTTTTCTTTGTGACTGGAACAAATTTATGTTGTCCCTTTTCTTTTTACCTTATTTATTCCAGACTAATTCCCAAGAATTGTGGTGTTGAAAATAATCTGTGAATACGATGGAATGCTATGCTTTTTAACCATTTAAATATAGTGCATATGAGCTTGGCTTCAAACATAATGGCAGTAACAGCAGAAGGGGTGGTGGTGGCAGATTCCTGGCCATCACTTTGGGGCCTTTCCAGGGGACAATAACCATATGTCTGAGAGGAAACAGAGGTTAGAAAACATGTTTTAAAAGAGTCATTGATCTGTAGAGTTGACTGTTTGCTTTTAATAGTAATAATTGTTAAGGTACCTTTATGCTCAATCAGGTTGTAGTGTGTGTGCCCTGTGGTGTGTAGAGAGTAGAAAAGACTGCCTCTGACCTGTCACTGCCCGCACAGCACTCTCCAAATGACCGTTCGCAGGCAGTGCTGCCATTAGCACTGTGCTGCTCACAGCAGTGAATTCCTGGTGTAGCAGAGGCTGCCAGTTCTGCAGAGGGGGGTTTCAGAAAAAGAGGAAGCTGATTTTATGAATACACACCTCGGGACCATTACATATGCCATGACATTTGTGCTTTAGCTCCTTAAGAAATCCTTTTCTTCCCACCTCCACCAAAAGGCCTCAGACTAGTGACTCTCCTCACATCACCATCTTCTCAAGCAAGAGCAGGCTTCTCTCCTGTCCTGCAGTCTTAGCACAGCGTGTGTCCTGCACAGAGATCATCAAAGGCTTATTTCAGATGTATACATTTAACTCTGATCCTCAGGATTCCCACAGGCTAGGGTGGCTAGTACGTGAGCGAGACAAACCCATGCATGTGTACTGGTTTCTGTTTGAGGACTTGGCTATGTTGTCCTTTATGGTGCATAAGGTACTTTCACTCAAATCCCCTCTGACACTCAGTTCAGCTGTGCAAGAGAGACAGCAACCACAGGTTGCAGAACGTTAGATGACATGCCCCAGGTCACTGATCTCAGATGACATCTGGAACTCAAAATGAAGTCTCCTGACCATATCTGGAGCTTTATCTACCACACCATATTTCTAGTCAAGGCTTTCCCCCCTACTTAATTTAGATATAATTGACACGTTCCATAAAAGTTTGTGTTGATTTGACACACAGATATTGCAAAATGATTACCACCATCTTGCTAACACCACCAGCACATCACACAATTGCCATTTGTTTTTTGTGTTGAGAACATTTAAGATCTAGTCTCTTAGCAACTTTCAAATACAGATGATCCCCAGCACACAATGATTTAATTTAGATTTTTCAACTTTATGAGGTGGTGCAAAAGTGATAGCATTCAGTGGAAATCATACTTCAGATTTTGAATTTTGATCTTTTCCTGGGCTGGCGATATATGATATCATATTCCCTCATGATGCCTGAAGCAGCAGTGAGCTGTAACTTCCATCAGACATACGATCACAAGGGCAAACAACCGATAGAGAGTGTTCAGTGTGTTAGCTGATTTTGCCCAACTATATGCTAACGTAAGTGTTCTCAGTACATTTTAGGTGGACAAGGGTTAAGCTATGATGTTTAGTAGGTTTTCCACTTGCAGTGGGTTTATCAGGATGTAACCCCATCATAAGTTGAGTAATGTCTCTATTTCATACAGTCTTATTAGCTAATATCACCATGCTGTATATTAGATCCTCATCTTAGAACTGGAAATTTGTACTTTTTTTTATTAGCTGTATATTCACTATAAAAATACTGATCATGAATACGGCAAACAGAGAGCACTTGCCATGGCTGGCTTGATTTAATGAATTGCATGCACATGTTTAACTGTGAAACCTTACAATAACCTTATAAAATTAGTGCCATGTTACCATCTTTTTCCTGGAGGGGCAGAGAGCTCTAGGAGCTGCTGCTCAGCTTCAGGCTTGCATCCATCTTCTTAACCACATCTCTCTTCTGCTTCTCCAGAGCTTTGCTTACTGTATTCACTCAACAAATATTTTGGAGCATTTACTTTGTGAAAGCCATTTATTTAGAATAAAGTAACAGTTTGCTGGAGAATGCCATATAACTCAAAGGGTCCTTGAGTGCTGCTTCACAAAATCTTAATTCATTTTTAATTTTTACTTTGGTTGTCACAACATCTGTCTCCTCTCTACCTCCCTGTATCTTCCTCAGGAACTGGCTTCCCACCTCTCTATCAGGACAATAAAGCCATCCAATGCAGGGTGGGACAAAAGTAGGTCTACAGGTGTGAGTGCAAGAAACGGTTTATTCTTGTATTATTACTTAGTAATTATGGTATTATTTTCATATGAACAACTGTTAACCTACTTTTGTTCCCCTGTATAAATCTCCAAACTTTCCTTCCTTTCTGTCATCTCTAGTCCTTTGTTTCTTGTATCTAAATTTGAAGAAAGAGAGCTTTCTTCTGTTGAAATTTGAGAGGTAAGTTGACTTTTTAGGTTGTGGAGGGCCTGAGGGCTAAAATGTCTGGACTTGACTAGATTTGAGGGAAACACCAAAGCCTTCGCCCATAGGAGTGACAAGAACAGAGCCTCTTTAGGATATTAGTAACAGCTGGGGTAGAGGGACAGCATAACTAACAAGGGGGAAGGCTGGGTGAGAGACTGCAGCTAGAGACTGAGGAAGGGAAAGCGCATATCAGATATAAAAGATGTTCCCAAGGAAGCTTGGCAGCTCAGCTAAATCTGTCCCTGATTTGTATGAGAGTGAGGTGTGATTCTTTTCCTCTGATGACAGTGGCCCAGGTATTCTTTAGGTAGAAGGAGTGCCATCTTTACCATTTCTTCAAAGTGCATGAGTTGGTTCACATTCTCTAAGCCGGTGCTAAGGTAGAATTAGAATTACAACAGGTTTTTTTGTTTGTTTGTTTGATTGCTTGTTTGTTTTGGGAGGAGATAAATGATAAAGAGTAGGAAGGGATAATAGGCACAAAACAAACAAACAAACAAACAAACAAACAAACAACAGCACCCTTCAGACCAAGTTACAGATCTGCACTGTGAAAGGGGGTGGGGGACTGGGTAGGAAATCTCAGCAGGATAGTTCTAAGAAAGTTTTGACAAGGCCAATGGGACACCTTGAGCTAAGGTCACACACTGGAGGATTCTCATGTCCTGCAGGACTGGGCTGGCACTAGCACCTCCACCATACACAGACACTGACTGCGATCAGCTTGGGAGGAGCATGACATGAGCATTACTGTGATGGGAAGAGCAGAGAAGTAGCAGCGGGGTCCGTTAGTCACCATGCTCTCTGCAGCAGATGTGCATGGTGCATTTCCATGGCTACCCTGGTGGGGGCACAGAGTGATTCTCGGATACGGAGAGATTGTATGTGCACGTGTCATAAGTTAACAGGAGTGTGATTTAAATAAAGGTCTCTATTACTTCAGTGAGGTAGAAATCAGACAACCTAAATAAATATTTTAAAGGCTATCGGCAGAAATGCAAAATTGGCAACGTTTTGATGAAAGGAAGGTATATTAATTTTCTCAATAGCGGCCACCAGAGAATTATTGGCTTGTCAAGTTAAACCAAAATTCACTTTGTAATGAATTTTCTTCTGCCTAATTATGCATTCATGTACTGGCACTTTGGGGTTCTTGCAATGGATCAAAAGCTATTAAACACTTGTTCATATGGAGTACATTCCTTTTTCAATAACTATTCTTTAATTCTTCCTCCTGTCAAATCTTGTTCAGACCCCAAAGCATCTGTGATGTCTTTCTACAAAAGTTTTAGCAGGGGTTCCACCAAGAGTAGCTGTCATAGGCCCATTGATTCAGTTTGACTGAAGATGAAAAAGGCATTGATGGCTTCAGGCTTATAGGTCATCATGGTGTATCTCAATTTGTTTATGTTCCCATATCAGCATACTAGTAAAGAGAGGAAATTATCATTTTGGAGATATTTTTACTATGACAAAATTATAAAAAGTTAAAATGTCTATTAAATATAACAAATCTGAATAACTAATAATATTGTTCACTTTATATATTAATATTTATAACATTTTTATTATTTATCACAGTATTTCTGGTGTTCTGTATATGAAATTAGTCTGAATCCCTATAGTATTTTCTTATACTGTAAATGAAACGCTCACTTTTATGTACGTTGAAGATAAAGTTCTAAATCTGATAAATATGAAATCTGGAGGGAAATTTTTTAAATCAAGATGTTTTTGTATTCAGATTATCAGTATGAATGTAATTTTGAAATTGATTTTGTAATAATACACATGTATTATTTCAAATGGTACAGGAAGATATGATATCTATATAATAAAAGCCTAAGCAACCGTTAAGGCAGAATGAACAGAACAACTGGTTGCTGTGTGTGCACTGACCACCAGGGGGCAGACGCTCAATGCAGGAGCGGCTGGCGAGTGCAATGGCAGTGGTGGGAGCCTCTCCCACTTCCGTGAGAGCGCTAAGGAGCACTGAGCCAAGCAGTAAGGAGAAGCCAGCAGGCAGGTGGTAAGGAGTGAGGGGTCCCAGACTGCAGTTGGACATCCCCCAAGGGTTCCTGGACTGTGAGAGGGTGCAGGCCAGGCAGAGAGAACCCCCCCCCTCCCAGTGCACGAATTTTGTGCACCAGGCCTCTAGTCTATATATATTAAAAAAGCCAGTGACTGTAACGGCCATAATGACCATAAGGAACAGTCCCTATGATGCTCGCTATAGCCAGCGAATTGACCCAATCAAGGGGTGAGGCTGGCCGGCCCACCTCATGGCACTTCCCCTCTGCTGGCCTGCTCCTTATTAGACTCTCTCACCCCAATTAAGAGTGGGGCAGCTGGACAAATGCCCCCTTCCCTTTCCTTGGGCAGCCCCTCCCCCAACCAGCCCACCCCACCACGATAAGCCAACGGCTCCTACCCCCAGCCAGCCCCACCCCCCCACCCTGATCAGGGGCAGGCCCAACAGGCCAACCACCCATGGACCCTTTCCTAGGCCACCCTCCCACCCTGATCAGGGGCAGGCCCAACAGGCCAACCACCCATGGACCCTTTCCTAGGCCACTGGCCCCCAATTGGTCCCCCAACCCCAATCAGGGGCGGGGCCCACTGGACAATTGCCTGTGGTCCCTTCCCCCAGTAATCGGGGTGGGCCGGCTGGCCAACCTCCTGCCATCCCTTCCTCCCAACAGGCCCAGCTCCAATCTTCCCCGATTGGGGCCGGGCCAGCTGGATCCCACCCATGCATGAATTTGTGCACTGGGCCTCTAGTAAAATATAAAAGTTCTGCTCTTCAGCTCCCAAGTCACATAAATCCCACTCTAGTTGTAACCATTTGAACCATTTCTGTTTTTATTTATTTTGGTTGAAAAATATAAGGGATATGCTGTACCACTAATGTTTAAAAATTTATCAACCTAGCCCTAGCCAGTGTGGTTCAGTTGGTTAGAGTGTCATTCCTTACACAAAAAGGTTGCGGGTCCTATTCCTGGTCAGGATACATACTTAGGTTGTGAGTTCAATACCTCATCGGGGACTCATGTGGGAAGGTAACCAATTGATGTTTCTCACATGGATATTTCTTTCTTCCCTTTCTTCCCCTTTCTCTAAAATCAATAAGCATGTCCTCAGGTGAGGATTAAAGAAAGTTATTAAGAGGGCAGGAATGGGGCAATGAGGGGATATTGGAGGGATAAGGTCACATTTGTAATATCTTAATCAATAAAGGGGGAAAAAATAAAGAATTCACAAAAACAAAACAAACAAAAAGTTATCAACTTAATATTATTGATTCCTTGCAATGAAAAATACAGAATTTTACTAACGCTACCTCCTACTCTCTTTCAAGGTCTGCTAGCAAAATTTTAATTTCATTTCATTTCTTCTATTAGTAACCATTATATGATATATTATAACCCCAATTTTAATCAATTTGGGTTTTTAAATATTTTATTAAGTTTATGTAAAGTCAAATTCACTCTTGTTGGTGTATATGTCTGAGTTATGACAAATGCATCATGTTGTTTAACAACCTCGCAATCAAACTCACTCCAAAAGATTCCCTGGGCTGAGCCTTTGCAGTCGGTCTAACTTTATAAGGAAAATGGATCTTCCCGTGTTTTACAGTGCCTGTGAGGAATCCGATGCCAGCCTTATTCTTTTTCCCCCCCGTGTCATCTCCCGGGATGCTTTTTTAAAATAACTTCTTTCCTCCTGGTCATTCTGAAATGAGGTTATGTCTGAGGTTAAGTCTTTGGTTTCTCTTGGTACTGAGTAGAGCTCTTCAATATTGTGATTTTCTTCAGATTTGGAGATTTTTTCCCCTTATAATATTGATTATTCTCTCTGCCCCCACTCCTGGTTACATTTACATAGTTTCTGGAATTCCCATTAAAGACAGATGTTCCGATTTATTGTTTCCTCAGATATTGCAAAGGTTTCCTTTGCCTTGGTCCTCCATTCTCACACTCTCTATATCCTTCCCACCTCCTTTTCTGGAGCCAATTCCTCACTTCAACAGCTTTAAGGGATTATTCCAGGGATCAAAATCAAATGCCATTAAGGGCTGAACAAGGAAACCTGTATAATACAAAAAGTATAATACAAAAGGGAAAAGTGAGTGCATACTTAGGTAAAAACATCCAACTTCTATATTTAAAAATGCTGTGTTAGCAAGATAATGCATGTCTTCAGAATGGATTAGGCTCATCAATATGAACCTCTAAATGTATGCCCGAGTCATCCATAGCTCTAGTTCTAATTGTTGAATAAGTCTCCAGATCACATACACTTGGATTTTTCACTGTAATAATATTTTAATGTAGTAACTCTCAATTTATATAGAAGCTCTAACATCATAATTATCTTCATTTGAAACTGCCTCCTCCTCTTTAGAGTTGTGAGATTTCAACTTATGGCACTAACATTTTTCTAGCTTCAGACCAGAAACCTCGAATTACTTTGCAGAGTTTCCATTTTTGGTCACTTATATCCTGTTACACACCAAATACCCTCTTAAAATTTCTCCCAGCCATTACTTTTTATCTCCTTATGTCTACTGATGCCTAGATACCCTGCTTATCCTTAACTTTTAATCATTTATCCCTGCTGGATTAAGGGGTTTTTAGTTTTTAAATGTTCCACTATTATGAAAACAAATAGAAATTAACACTAACATTTTAGAACACAGAAATGGTATGTTTACAATTGAATCCCAGCATCCTGTTTCAGCTCTTCATTTTTCCTCCTTCTCTTCACAGATGCACAGCACACACCTCCTTCTGCACAGCCACGATGAGAGGTATCAATACCTGCAATTGTGAGCTCTGCATTTCTCACAAAACTAGGTTTGCCATTCATCCAGGGGAAAGCATAATTTTTATTCTCAGTGACAGCATTGTGCCAAATTAATGCAGCACAATTTAGCTAGCCTTTCCTCTATTACTTCCAGATTTTTCTTTGTTTTGTTTTTTTATATCACACTCCATGAATGTGTAGATTACTTCCTGATGCTGATAGAATAAAGGGGGAACACAAAAAGACACAGGCAAACTTGTTTTACAAATTACCAAGTAGTCCAAGGAGTAAAAGCTAGAATGAAATATAGAGATGTGTAAATACCTTATTTATTTATTTATTTATTTATTTATTTATTTATTTATTTACTTTCTGCCATTCTCCTGCTTCGAAACTGCAATGTGTCGCCATTGCCTATGGCACTAAATCCAAACTCACCTCCAATTTCAAGGCCTTCTTCTTCTCCCATTCACCAAATGCCTCCTTTAACACATGTCCATTTGCCCATTCTGGACCATAATAACCCATGGTTTAAAATCTTTCTCCACCAGTTTACCTAAGCCTCCTTTTTCTTAGCTGTATAAGAGATCACAGCAGTACCTTTCTTTTTGTGAGTGGACAGGTCAAAAAAGGTTAACTCCCAGCAAATATTCAGCACAAAGTCTGGAATATAGAGAATGCCCTATAAATATTATACAGATGCTTTTGTCTATTATTTAGTCCTCTCTTTTAGAATAGTTATAATGGTAAACAGGAAGCGAGGAACAAAATAGGAAGACAGAGCTCAAGCATCCTGATAATTGAAAAATGGGCAAGGGAGAACAAAGGAGAAAAAGCAGAAATGAGAAAAAAAGACATCTAAGGCACTCTTTATCAGTTGCTGGCTGTGTGTGATTGGATGCAAGGTGGAAGTTGAATTTAGAAATGATGTTTGCTATTCCTGAGCCCAAGGCAGGGAAGGTGTGGTCACAAGGGTCAATATTTGACACTTAATCAATAAACATAAAAAGTCTGTTGTGAACCAAGTCCTGTGTTCAGTTCTGGATTTTAAGTTACTCAGAAATTAGGATCTAGATGTGGATATCTGAGTAGATGGTGCCAGCATTCATGATGAAACTTGATCATCCCTCAGACTGTCATCCCCCAAGTTGGCCTTCCAAGACTTGGTTAGGTTCACCATCAAGGTCCTCTCCAGTCCTTTAGCTCTCAAAAATCCCACATTTCCCAAGTTCTCTGGGCATTTATAGACTGTTACACATGTTAATGTTCACCATGTGTTGTGATGTTCACTAATGTTTCTTGGTTGACTCCTCAGATAGACTCTCAACACAAGGAGAGCAAGCATCTTAGGCTCTTCTTGCTTGACACCTAACCCACAGAACACAGTGGTGAAAGCATAGGGCTGTACAGGTCATGCTTTTTGCCTCCCAGTCTAAATTTGCTGTTTTAGAAGGATTTTCATTTGCTTTTAGACCTTTTTGAGGTATGGAAAGGATCACTAAGACAAAGAGGCTTTCTTAATTCATTTGCTAAAAACTTTATTAAACTATTTTAAATTACATCTAATGCTCATTAGAATTTAAATAATACAAACATTGGGTAAAGTGAAAGTTACTAATCTCCTGCTCTGCCTCACCATGTATCTTATGATTCCACTCACCTGAGGTCACAAAGCTGACCTTTTCTCATTTAAACCTTCAAATATCCTTTGAGCATGAAGTCATCATTCTGAATAGAATTTTTAAATAAAAAATGATCCGGATAAACGTTGTGATTTAAAAAAAATAACAGATAAAAATAGAATATTCAAGTTTTCTACAAAATAAAAAAATTATCTGAAGTTACAAAGAGATACAGGATTTAGCCATTGACCTGAAAGCTGGTGGATCTCTTATTGTCAAATAATTGATATTCCAGGTTAATGAATTAAAACTTAATAGAGCTCTAGGATAAAAGAATTGGTGTGTCTTCAGAAAGGAGTCAGTAACCTGATTACGATTTTGTTGTTTACCTGTCTCGTTTGCCCAGAAGACTCTTTTCCTCGGGATTATGTCTTTGCTGTATGTGTTCATCTAACACAGCCCAAAGCCAGTCGTAAACATCTACTTCTCCATTTCAACAAATCAGATCTGTAAAGAAGGATAGTTAGGACTGCCTGGAAAAAGCAACCTTTGTGTAAAGGACAGTTCAGACTCTTGTTATTTTATTATATAGGGAACACCTTTGCTAGCAGATGAAAGTAAAGTATTATGTAACCCACAAAATAAAATGTTGCTCATAAGAATATCTCCATCCCATTATTCAGTCCAGCAAGACTTTGAGTAAATAGGAGGCTCTGTGACTGCTAATTCATCCATCCATCAAACATTCACTAGGCATAGTAGATAAAGAAATGAGCCAGACAGGGCCCCTGCTGTCAAGAATACAGAATCTGGTAGAGGAGACAGACTAAAAAAATCAGTGGTTATAACTATCCTAGAGGGTCGTGCTAGTTACCATAGAAGTACAGTAGAAGGTCACAGAGGAGGGAGAGCTAACTCCTCAATGCAGGGATAGTCAGGGAACATACCCAGGAAATGGGGATACTCAGCTGTGTGTTGGTTGAACATAACTCAGCCAGGTAGCTAAGGTGAGAGGTCGTCTAAGCAGAGGGTTTGACACAACATAAGAGAGAGGGTATGTTGTGTCCAGGTTATTGTGGCTAGAATAATGATCTCTTCATGGCTCTTCATTTCACTTTGAAATCAGTCTTCTTTGCAGCATAGAGACCCAGTGAATGAATGTTAGGCTGCTTAGTACCAAATCGAATACTGAACTGAGTGAGGGGTGGTGGGAGGGGAAGGGGCCTGTCAGTGGAAAATATCGGAAGAGCTACAGATTCTTCCTTTTGAATCCTTGGCCTCATCTGAGCCTACAGGTTTTCAGGCCCATGTGAGCAATTGCAGGGCTGACATTCATAGACCAAATGGCCTTGTAGTCTGTCGCTAAAATTCTGTTTGCCTTCTGTAGCTCAAATGGGATGTACCTTTATGAAAGTACTCTTGGTGCGTGATGGATGGCTCTTCAGACAAGATGTGCTAGTTTAATACCAGTCTTGGTCAGGAATGAGAGGTGCACTTGATGTGTCCTGCTTTTCATCTCTCAGTGTACTTGCAGCTTATTCTGGAGCTGCATGGTCTGTTCTTCCCTTTGTGAATGTTGTGTACCTACAGAGGTGGGAATAGCCACAGGTGGTGACAGCATCTCCACGTCAGTGAATTCATGTTGGTTGCTCTGAACTGGCTGGTCTGAGATGGCCTAAAACTAAATGTATAGGCCCCCAGGGTCTCAGGAGAAGACAGTGTGTGGACCCATATCTTAAAGACTTGTTCATTTTTCCCATTTTTGCAAATAGTCTAACAAGAATTTTAGGACTGAATTTTTATTTCAGCACAAGTACGTACATTTCAGCTATAGATGTTTGTTCCTAACAGCTCTGAGAATGTGGATTATATGTGTGATTTTAGTGCATTCGTTGGAAATAATGTTATTTTTCACAAAGTAGAAACATTCGTAATTTTGCTACAGGGAAGAATATTTGCATCCTCTCACACATTTTATTTAATAATTTTACTTTTTTAAGAGCAAAACAGCACACAATTTGAAAATGAAATTTCCCCAAAGTGTTCAGTTTGCTAATATGTTTTTCATTTTCTTCATTATGCTATAGTGGAATGTTGCCATCCTTTGAAGTGTGCAACTTAGCTCCCTGGAGGCAGCAGATGGTGTGACTAGCTGTCTTTTGGTACAGGATTTAGCATGAGTTTGCATCTAGGACTGGCTGAGATGGGGGCCCTGCCCTCAAAGAGCATTGACTTTTGTCCTAATTAAATCATTATAACATTTATACGAATTATTATTTTTACATATGAAAAACCCTGCAAAACTGGAAAGGTTTAGGTATTTTTTTAAGCACCTTTTTTTTTTTAGTTTATGTAAGGAAATATTTTATCTAAAACAATTATATTTGCAAGTGTTTTTTCACTGTATGTATGCCTCATTGCTAAAGGACCAGCTGATCTCATGGGTGGGATATGATTTTTTTGGCATTTCCACCCTAGTCTGTGATCCAGTCTTCAGCTTTGAAAGTCTGGCAATTTGGTTTCATATAGGAATACTGAGTCACAATAACCAAACTCACAACAAACTTTTGCAAAATCAGAGTTTTATTTTACCAACTTATTGTGAAAAATACAACTTCAAGCAGATTGGTCATTCTCTCTCATGAGGTGAATAGGTGAATTGACATCATAGGTTAGGTAATGGCAACAAAGTTTGTTTAGGAAGTAGGAGTAGACCCTCCCTCATTAGGACCTGCTTCACATGTTGCCAGTCATGGTGTCCTTCCTTCTGAACTGTGTCAATTTTTTATTCTTTCTGTGAATTTTTAGTCCTCTGCTGACAAGCCTTTTATATCAACTCTTTTAAATAGAACAGTGCAGGGGAGAAAAATCTTTCCCTCTACCCCTCTAGATTAGAAAACTGGGTCTATGAAAGATATGGACAACAGGCAGATTGACAGGAGAAAAAGTAATACTTTTTAAAAAATATATTTGTATTGATTTCAGAGAGGAAAGGAGAGGGAGAGAGAAATAGAAACAATGATGAGAGAGAATCATTGATCGGCTGCCTCCTGCACACCCCACACTGGGGATTGAGCCCACAACCCAGGCTTGTGCCCTGACCAGGAATTGAATCGTGACCTCCTGGTTCACAGGTTGATGCTCAACCACTGAGCCACACTGGCCAAGTGGTAATACTTTTAATATACATGTACAGGGGGGCATTACAGGAAAAAAAATTAAATATCTCATAAAATATAAGATTTGAAAACTTACATATCACCTTGATGAGGCAAGGGGAGAAGGGATGTAGTAGGCCGCCTAGGGGAGAGTAAATGATTTTTAGGAAAGATGACTGGGTCCTTTGAAGAATATTGGGAGGTGTGATGGTTTGTGACAAAGTTTGGACTGGTGTGGACATCTAGTCTTCTCTCCTGTGATGACTCAGCTTCCCTAGTTGATGAAACTCTCAGGGAGGGGATTTATATAACCGCAGAGTTGTTTTTGGAGCATCTGTCTTCAGGCAGATAAAGGAAGTTCAAAGAAAACCTCTCTCTGCATTTGCTGTTTTTCAAGTGCCTTCAGAACCAATTAATCAATATACCAAAGCAGTGGCATGTCCTGAATTCCCTCCACAGCTAATAAGCACTAACTTGAAAATATAAAATAATTTTATCTTGAGGGCAAACTCCAGGAGAGGAGTGTTTTTCCAGTAGTGCTGTGATCTATTAGCAATGTCTGCCACAGACATGAGAAAAAAATGGTGATGCATAATTAAGTGACTCACATTTGCTCATCCTGGCTCAAAGCCTACCTTAGTGTATAGAATCAAATCACACACTGATTCACATTTAGGGACAGCATTCTGCAGTCTTGGAAATTATTTAAGAACATGCTTTTAAAGCTGGAAGAAATCTTAATTTTCTCATTTTATAGTTGAGAGAACATTTGTCCTAAGGGACTTACTGAAGTTACAGAGCTAGTAAGTGAGCAATGATTCAAACCAAGCATTTCTGACTCCTAGTGGGCTAGCTTATTTTCTTATAAACCACAGTAAAGATCTAAGAATCCCAAAGACTGGTAATTTCATTTTCCAACTTAATTTGAGAAATCGCTTTGCCCTGGTAGGATTAAGATTTTGATTATTTTAGGTCAGCAAAATGAAAATGAGGATAGACGTAGAGACCAGCTATACCTGATCTGTGGTGCACATTAAAATTATTTGGGAAGAGAATTAAAAAAAAAACCCACAAAAACCTACCAATGCCCAAGCTTCCAACTGACGAATTAAACAAAAATCTCTGGTGTGGAGGACAGTAGTTGGTACTTTAAAAAAAGTTTTCCATGTGATGTAATCCAGGATTGAAATGACCACTTTGTGCATGTTTAAAGTCATTGTTGCACAGAGAGTGGACTGATGATTGCCAGAAGGGGATTGGCTGAAAGAGGTGAAGGGAGTATGGACATGGACAATAGTGTGGTGATGACTGTGGAAAAGAGCATAGAGGGGATAAATGATGATGGAAACAATAAAATAAAAAAAATAAATTTAAAAATAAATAAAAAAATTTAAAAAACAGTAGACTATTAAATACTTTTTATTCCTTAATTCTAAGAACAGGTATCAAATGAGAAATTGAAAATATAGCAATGATTGTAATGATATGAACAATTATTTTCAGATTATTCCATGGCAAAATTAAGAAAAACATTTCTTTTTATGTCCTGGATAAGATGTATAGAAATAGTATTCACTCTTTATTCAGTCAATTTCAGTCTTAGAAGACTTAAAACATGGTGGTAGACATCTGAATAACTGCTCAGAAAGTCATGCAGATATGCCCTTCCACTGCAGAGGACTGCTCACTGATCATGTAGACAGTGACACAACAGTTTTGTTACAATAGGATCAGAAGATGGTCATTGATAGAATGGAAACTTTTGGGTTTTACTGCTCATTTATTAATAGTACTGGGAGTGTTGTGAAAACCTCTGCCACTTAAAGATGGCTAAACCTTGTACTGTATTGTAGCTACAGGAGGGGATACTGGTCCAAGATCCAAGTAAAGAATAGCATATATTTACCCTTAAAATGAATTTTAGTATTTAGTTAAGGACTGTTGATGTTTGAAAATTCATAGCACTCCAAAAATGAAGCCATAGTGTGAATAGGTGAATTGACATCATAGGTTAAAGAGGACAAGGTTGCTCTGACTGATTTTGCTCAGTGGATAGAGCATCGGCCTGCGGACTGAAAGGTCCCAGGTTTGATTCCGGTCAAGGGCATGTACCTTGGTTGCAGGCACATACCCAGTTGGGGATGTGCAGAAGGCAGCTGGTCGATGTTTCTAACTCTCTATCCATCTCCCTTCCTCTCTGTAAAAAAGCAATAAAAATATATTAAAAAAAAAAGAGGACAAGGTTTCTATCTTTCATGTTTCCTTAGTTTACCATTACTTTGCCCCATACTAGACTTCTTGCCTCCAGTATCTATTATCCCTCCCTCCCACTCTTTCCCTCTCACCCCCTTCTCTAGTTCACAATTTATTCTAAGAGGATAGGGAAGAAAATAGGTGTTTTTGTTTTAAAAGGATTTTCAGTCCCCAGAATAGAACTGGGGACAGAGCAGCTGCAGCTCTGCCTTGCACTTAAAAAGTTGTAAGTACACCAGACACACTTCATTCAAGTGGACCAACTAAAGGTGAGGAACTTGAAACAAGGCTCAAACTTCCCTGTTTGGATTAATCATCATTTATAGATAATTAAAGCTTAATGGATAGCTCACCATGAACTAGAACTTTTCTAGTTTTGGTGGAAGTAGAGACTGTGTACAGCAAACGAGCTGGCATTATAGAAACCCTCTTATAGCACAGAGAAGTCCGAATTATCACTCTAAAAGTAGACATAGGAAAGCTTTTTTGTGTTGGTCTTTGGATCGGCAGGTTATGACAAAACTACATTCATGTTACTTGAATACATCTTTTGTCTAGTTTTACAAGCTTTTTTGACTTGTCTAGAAAATGACATATTGAGGTTTTCATTAGCTTGAACCAGGTGTGATTTTCCTATGGAAGACACCTCAGCAGGACTGCAGTTTAAAACGAATAAAGCAGTGAAGCTCAGAAAGGCCATTGCCCTCCTTCAGATGGCAGCAATGAGCTGAAAGGCTCATTAATCAACCACAGAGTCACAGGTGTGATGGCTGGCCTACCAGCTGCCAACAGACTGTGAAAGTCACATCCGACAGGCTAAGTTGTCAAACTAGACCCATCCATAAACATTTTAGCACAGCAAAATCCCAACTCTTTTGTCTCTAAGACAAAATGAAATGTTAACTAGCCTCCACATCTTCTGTGAAATGTTGCTTATTTTATTTTATAAAATTCAAATTTCTTGAAAAAGAATCAAACTTTGCATTATTTTATCTTATAAAAATGTATTAGTGTCTTTATTTTTCTTAATGCTTATTTACTACTCTTGATTTGAAAAATTTTTTCTTGTGCTACATGAAAGGGTGGAGGATGGATTTGCCTGTGTCAAAGCTTTCTCAGTCATGAAAACTGCTTTTTAGCATGTGTGTTAGCTTTAGGTGTACCATTCAAAAATGTTCACTCATAAGGAAATGTCTATAAATGTTTTAGCGGAAGGACTATGTAAACTACATTTTTTAACTACAAGAAATTCTCTACTCCAACTTAATTTGCTTTGATTTTTGTGTTCTCTTTCTTTTGATATTCAAGAAATGATAATCTTTATTTTGTTTTAATTTATTTTTTTTTCAATGGCACGTCACTAAAGAAGTCAACTTAAACCTTAAATTTTAATGTGTGGTTTGGTCAGGAGTTTTGCAAAAAAAATGACAATCATCTTTCAAATGAATATGTAGTTTATATTTGGGTTTGTGGTTGGGAACATTTCAGTGAAATCCAGTAAAAAATATAAATATTTATAGGGATCCCTTTGAGTAAGTTTGACATTCCCAGATCTATTTTGTAACTTATATAATAACATATACTTTTTTATTTTTACACAAAGGAAAATTAATACATAATATCAAATGATTCATATTTTCACCCTTACTATAATTTCTTTTTATTCACTTGAGCAGTGGAAATAAATTAAGCATGGTACAGTTATAAGTTGTGTAGGTTCTCTAGGACCTTACCCCTCAAAGCTTGTCCAAGAGCAGGAGCATTAGAAATACAGAATCTTGGGCCCCACCCAAGACCTACCAAAGGAAAATGTGCATTTGTACAAGATACTCAAGTGATTGTTGAAGTTTGATGCCTTAGGCTAAGGTGAGTTGGACAGTTCTTTTCTCTTATTAATATTTACCTGCCATTCACATATCATCTGAATAAGTACCCTTATAATGAGAGCTCTCATATTTTAAAAAAACAACTCAAACTATTGATTTTCTAAATGTTTTAAGCAATATCAAACTTAATGAACACTAAGTTGAAAATGGAATTAAAACACCTCAATAACATTGTTTGATGTGGGATTTGATCCAAGCATATAGTTAAGAGAACATAAAATATACTAAGGCCAATGATATTATACAAAAGCATCTAATATTGGTCTGCATATATTACATCAGTATAGGAAAAGGCAGAGTGTACACATAAGTGTTACTTGTTCATAAAAAAAACTTAGAGACTATATTTCATCCACTGAAAAGCAATTGATTATTAAGTTCTTCCATGTCTTCATTTTCTTTCATTAATGTTTTAATATTGAAAAAGCAGAAACATTCTTTAAAATGTTTTAAGTATGTTGTTTAACTTTTTTGAGTTATTTGTGTGTGTGTTTTGGAAAAAATACGAATAAATATTTAGACTAAATAGACTAGAATGTCAAAAAGATGATAGAAATCTCACCTTATATCCTTCAGGAAGTCATACTTTAATCCACATTCCTTGTCAATCTCTGTTTTGCCAAAATACTAGTGTATTATGTATACTAAATTTCCATAAAATATTATGATTACTACTCTATGTTGACCTAAAGTTATGATAAGTTACTTGAAAGGAACTATGTAGGGGCAAGGAGGGTGGTAGGGGAGACTTTTACAACTGGAAATTAAAAGAAGTTCATTTGTGGCCCATTTCATGGATGCCTAAATAAAACAGAAGAAGAAAAAAAACCTCTGATATTTCTACAGTTCATATAGACCCAAGATTCTCCTGGGAATCTTGGGTTGGGGAGACATCAAGCCAGTTTACTCTAGGTGTAGATACTTGCAAACAGGAAGCGATCATTAACTGCTTATTTTGATTTAAAAGTAGTTGGAGGGTTGATAGCAATACAGGAATGTAACAGAAAGGAAAAGGAAAAATTGCATACTGAGAAGTGACTCAAGTTCTACGAATTCTCTTTCATCTGTAATCCTTATTCATTGAATATGTATAATAGAGAACAGTATATAAGACAATGTGATAGATTAGACAGTAAAGTATCCTATTAATAAAAGCCCAATATGCAAATCGACCAAACTGCATAACAGCCAGTCACTATGACATGCACTGACCACCAGGGGGTAGATGCTCAACACAGGAGCTGCTCTCAGCTGGCAGGCCCTAGGCCAGCCAAGGCAGGTGCCAGTAAAGGCCCCTCCAATTGCCCCACTGGTCACTTCACAAAGGGGGCAGGGCCGGCGAGTGGGTGGTGCCAACCAGGCCAAAGGCAGATGCCAGCAGGGGCCCCCTGATCACCCCACTGGTCACCCCACTTGGCCCTGATCAACAGCCAGGCCTAGGGACTCTACCCATGCACGAATTTCATGCACCATGCCTCTAGTTTAATAATCCTCTTATTTAATAAAAGAGAAACATGCAAATTAACCATCACTCCACTACACCCACAAGCCACCAGCCAATCAGGAGCAAGTATGCAAATTAACTCAACCAAGATGGCCACGGAGCTGGAGCGAGCAAGAGGCTTAGGTTGCCCCCGGCGATGGAGGAAGCCAAGCTATCTGCCTGCCCTCGCATGCCCTGGCCTCTGCTCAAGGCTACAAACTTTCAATTATAGAAGATAAATAAGTCCCAGATACCTGCTTCCAGCCGGCAAGGAGGGGCTGGGAGCTTGGGTCATGGTGGCCGTAGCCAGCCTACAAACAGCCATCAGCCCCTCACCCAGGCTGGCCAGGCACCTCAGTGGGAACCCTACCCTAAATGGGCTGTGGCCAGCCTGAAAATGGCCCTCAGCCCCTTACCCAGGCTGGTCACCCCCCCATAGAGTAAGAGTGCCTGCTGGGGGGCATGGCCAGCCTGCAAACAGCCCTCACCCCTCACCCAGGCTGGCCACACACCCTCAGCGGGGACCTTCACCCCATGGGGGGGGGGGGTGGCCAGCCTGCAAACCACCACAGGCCCCTCCCCCAGGCTACTCCACACCCTAAGGGAACTTCCACCCTCATCTGGGACACCCTTCAGGGAAAACCAGCCAGTTCCCACCTATGCACCAGGCCTCTATCTATGCTAATAAAAGGGTAATATGCTAATTACACTGGGAGACCTTCCAGGAGACCTTCCAGATGTTCTTCTGGACAAAGTCAAGGTGATGGGGCTGAGGCAGAGGTGGTTAGAGGCCAAGAGAGAAGGGAAGTTGTGGGGGGATGGGGCTATTGGGGGAAAGCAGACCAGTTGGGGGCAAGCAGGCCATCAGTGGGGAGTCAGTTGGAGGTGATCAGGATAGTGTGGGGGTGGGGGGAAGTCTGGAGTGAGCAGGCCAGCAGGAGGGCAGCTGAGGGTGAGCAGGCCAGCAGGGGGGTAGTTGGGGGTAAGTAGGCTGGCAGGGGAGGCAGTTGGGGATGAGCACACTGGCACGTGGGGCAGTTGGAGGTGAGCAGGCTGGCAGGGGGCATATGGGGGCAGACAGGCCAGTGGCGGGAGGCAGTTGGGAGTGAGCAGGCTGGCAGGCAGAGTGGTTAGGGGCAATCAGGCAGGTAGGCAGGTGAGCGGTTAGGAACTAGCAGTCCCAGATTGCGAGAGGATGTCCAACTGCTGGTTTAGGCCTGATCCCTGTAAACTGGCAGTGGGACATCCTCTGAGGGATGCCAGATTGGAGAGGGTACAGGCTGGGCTGAGGATCATCCCCTCCCCCATGCATGAATTTCGTGCACTGGGACACTAATATAATAATAATAAAGATAAAATTTCTAATTATCACATGTGTTTGAAATTTTTATTTATACAATACAATATTCTATGCTCATATTAGCCTCAAAACATTTGTTTTGAAAATCTTCATAAATTTCCCCCTTTACCACCCTTTTTTGCTATCTATATATGTCAATGCATAATTTTTAGCAACTATTCTATTATTTGCAAAGACTAGAAGAAAGGGCTGTCAAATCACAAGTCTCCTCATAGGTGAAATATATAACTGAATTGGCTTCATTTTAATGGAAATATGTATAAAGTGATTTTGTCATTGGAATCACTGAAAAATATGCTTTGAAGTAAGCCTAATGACCATTTATTTTTTATTTATATTGTTAGACAAAATAATTTTGTTATTATTTTAACTTAATAATTATATAACCCCCTCAAAAAAAAGAAAAAGAAATGTTCTCTTTACTTGTCGTAATAAAACCTCTGAGAATGGCATTTAAGTACATCCAGACTCCTACTGGTAAAGTGTTAATAAAATTAATAATAAAAATATATAGTAATTTCTACTAGTATAATTACATGGGTAATTTAGCAGTAGATTTCGATGAAACTGGAAGCATTTGTATGATGTACAATTAAACTCCTATAAATAGTATATAGAAAATGAAAGCTTCCTGATGTCTTTGGATACAAAAGGAATCATAAAAATGTTAAGTAGTAGCAGTTCTTAAAAAGTAAATTTTCTCTTTCATTATTCTGATAACCAGCTCTTTAAAAGTATTTGACCAGTGTTGTTTCATAACTTTATTGTCTGTTTACATTTTAAAATATATAACTTTATACTCCCACAACAAAGTTATAAATCCAGCCTTCTTGGTTTTAAATTATATTCATTAAAATGAAAGAATGAACTAAAACTTCTCAGGAATAACTTAATTTGGGGCAATTTTCAATTTGATCTATACTCTTCACTGTTGGTTCTATACAAAAATATTCTTGACTATCCAATTATAACAGATTTAAAATGTGAAGAAAGTTGCCTCCTAAAAGGGAGAAATTACTTGACTGGCAACATGCTGTGTATTTTTACATGAACTTTTAATTCTCAAAACTTTCTATAAAATACTTTCCATGTTCTTAATCATCAAGATAAGAGAATAGATTTAAATAAAGTAAGAATTTGCATACTTTGTCCATATATGGCTAATCAGGAATTCAAGTCCAACTCTTGTTATTAACTCCAAAGGTGTATCCTTTTCATTATAGACTGGTGGCAAAATACCAGTTGTAATGACATGCAATGTGAATATTTTGTTTTCAGTGAATATGCATGCCATATATATGTTATTGTAAAATTTTATTTTAAAGTATGAAAAAAAGGAAAGGATACAGAACTTAAATATGTAACTTTATAAATTTTCATAAAGCAAACATTTATTTACCTACCATGGACAACCAATGTCCAGGAGTAGAACATTGTCAACACCCTTGAAGCATCCCCCATATTCCCTTGTAAACATTATCATCTCCATCATGTACTGTTCAGTGGTATTAAATGCATTTGTATTATTGTATAGTCATCACCACCATCCATTCCCAGAACATCTTCACCTTCCCAAACTGAAACTCTGTACCAACTATACAATAACTCCCCATTCTTCTTTTCTTCTAGACTCTGCAACTACAATTCTACTGTCTGTCTCTATGATTTGACCATTCTAGTTACCTCAAAACCATTCTTAAATTACCAGGATGAAACTCCGTTCCTCAAAAGTCTTTGCTTTCTCTTATTTCCAGGTGTTTTCCCTTATAATGCCTTTCAGTTGGTGCTCTCTTATTCTACACATACTTTCACTGGCTAAATACCATTCATTCTTCTGATCTCAATTTTAGTATCATTTCCTATGGGAAATGTTAATTTACTCTAGGTTTATTAACTCTGAAATGCATCTCACCAACTCAAGGTGCAATTTGGGGCTCATTGGCCTGTCTGAATAGCAGAGTTAAGGTCTAGTGGCAAGAGGATGCACTGAACTTTTAAGAACTTGGAAGCACCCAAAGTGAAAGGAATAAAGCATGCATGGTGGCATGCATTCTTTATGAGTCATAGGTTTTCAAGTGCCTTACGGTTTGCAGCCTTAAATGAAGAATCTTTTTAGTGGGTGAGCATGGATGGAGAAATTAACATGATCAGATTTGCATTTTGTTATTAGGACTCATATTGAACGTATGTTAGACATTTTCAACTTTCAGTATGCTCAACTAATATTTGACAAAGGAGGCAAGAGCATACAATGGAGATAAGACAGTCTCTTCGATAAATGGTGTTGGGAAAATGAGACTGATACTTGCAAAAAAATGAAACTAGACCACCAACTTACACCGTTCACAAAAATAAACTCAAAATGGATAAAGAACTTAAACATAAGATGGGAAACCATAAAAATCTTAGAAGAAGCCATAGGCAGCAAAATAGCAGACATTTGCCGTAGCAATATCTTTACTGACACAGCTCCTAGGACTATGGAAACTACAAAGAAAATAAACAAATGGGACTACATCAAAATAAAAAGCTTCTGCACAACAAAAGAAACCATCAACAAAACAACAAGAAAGCCCACTGCATGGAGAACATATTTGCCAATGTTATCTATGATAAGGGTTTAATCTCCAATATTTATAGGGAACTCATACATCTTAACAAAAGGAAGATAATGTGGGAGCCCCTTACATATTCAGCATGGTTCAGGGTTCCTGTTTAGAGTTTGAATTCTGGAGAAGGCCACACACAAAATGAGAGAGAGACTAAAAGGGAATCAATTTGGAAACTGGGGGACCAGGCGTGGAGTCTACCTCTAGTGGATTTGACTGCCCACTGGTGCCTGGGCCTCACCACCCTTTTATTGAGTCTCTGAGAAAACAACCATATCCTTAGGCAGGAAATTCCAACAACAAACAGGCAGCAAGAATTTACATGTAATTAACAGGTGGGGGTTTCCTTTAACTAACAATGTTTCAACTTAATGGGTGCATAGCTCTGACCTTTCAGAGCAACCAAAGTTGGTGAAAACAATCAGTTTCTAGCATCAAAACAATCAGTTTCCAGCAAGATAAACAATCCAATCAAAAGATGGGCAAAGGACCTCAATAGACACTTTTCAAAACAAGACATTCAGAAAGTCAAGAGACATATGAAAACATGCTCAAAGTCACTAATCATCTGACAGATGCAAATCAAAACTACAATGAAGTACCATCTCACACCTGTCAGAATGGCTATCATCAACAAACAAGTGCTGGAGAGGATGCAGAGAAAAAGGAACCCTCTGCACTGCTGGTGGGAATGCAGACTGGTGCAGCTACTGTGGAGAACAGTATGGAGTTTCCTCAAAAAATTAAAGATGGAACTCTCATTTGACCCAGTAATCCCACTTCTAGGAATATATCCCAAGAAAACAGAAACACCAATTAGAAAGGATATACACATCCCTATGTTCATAGCAATACAATTTACAATAGCTAAGATTTGGAATCAGCAGATGCTGATTTGATTCCAAATAGCTAAATGCCCATCAGCAGATGAATGGATTAGAAAACTTTGGTACATCTAAACAATGGAATACTATGCTGCTGTAAAAAGGAAGGAATTCTTACCATTTGCAACAATATGGATAGAACTGGAGAGCATTATGCTAAGTGAAATAAGCTAGTCAGTGAAAGAAAAATACCACATGATCTCACTCATTTATGGATAGTAACCTGATGAAAAAAAGTGACAGAGGCTGAGAAGCATGGAACAGACTGTCAAACTACAGCAGGAACACAGGAGGGTTGGGCAGGGGGGAGGTGAGAGATCAACCAAAGGATTTGTATGCATACATATAAGCATAACCAGTGGACACAAGACATTGGGAAGAGGGGTGAGGGCATGTGGGGGTGAGGTAGATAGGGGAGGCCAGGGGAAGGTCAATGAAAAGTAAAAGGAGACATGTGTACTGCTATTTGTAATACTTTAGACAATAAAATAAAATAAAACTACTTATCGTTTTAAGTGAATAAGTGAAGCCATAAATGTAGTGTAAAAATCTAAAGTTACAAACAGATGGATGGTGAAAAAGAAGGCCCCTTTCATGTCCTCAAGTCATTCAGCTTTCCTCTACAAATTATTGTTTGCTGCTGCTAATTCTTTTAATGACTATTCTGAGTTACTATAACTTTATATAACAAATTTAATCATATTTCTTAGTCTTATCTATTGACTCCCACAATGAGCAATGGTGAAATTAATATCTACAACTTTCTCCCTCCTTTACTCTGTAACCTTTGTACTCTTTACTGCCTAATTTTACATGAATATGTTATTTGTCTTCGTTCTTTTACTATTTATAGTTATCAGTTTAAATATACATATACTTAATTAAAGAGTTGTTGTAAATAATGCTGCAATGAACTTAGGAGTGCATATGTCTTTTGAGTTAGTGTTTTCCTATTTTTTAGTTAAATACTCAGTTCTATTCTTAAGAGTATCTTTTGACCTCCAATATATAGAAAATAAAGAAAATGTACTTCCTTAAGCTCAACCTTATTTCTCAGTTTTTGTCAAGACGTTTTACTTATATTATTTACAAATCGTGATGGTTTTAACATTTACCTTGTTTCTGAACAACAATTCTCATAGTTATTTTAACATTAGTTGTATATTTAAATAGATTCAATTATCATTGTCATCTTTTGATCATGGTTTCTCCATTTATCTCTCATCTGAAATTCAGTCTTTAGCAGTTTATTTGAGATGGGTTCATGATAGTTGTCATTCTTCAATATTGCACATTTAAATATTCTTTATTGCCTTTATTTTTGAATGATAGCTTAACTGGCTATTTACAGGTGTGGCAAAAGTAGGTTTAAAGTTGTGGGTACACAAAATACAGAGTTTATTCTTATATTATCATTTATTAATTATTATATTATTTTCTATACAAACAACTATAAACCTACTTTTGCCTCATGCTGTACTTTTTGGATAATATTTTGTTTCTCAGAAGACTTTGTAGCCATAGCTCTACTATTTCAGTATATAGCTTTGGAGCCGGCCTATCTTTACTTGCTTTAAAAACTTGATGTTTTACCTGAAAGTTGACATAGTCATTTCTTTGTCTTCAAAAATCAGTTCTATCACCAGCATGTCTTGGGTTTTATCATTCTGTGTCAGTTTTCCTAAGGACATCTGTCATTTTGATTTGTATATTCAAATATTACTTTATTTCTGCTAAGTTTTCTTAAATTATATCTTTGGATATTTTCCACACTGCATTAGGTTAATTCTTTTCTTTAGAGGTACCAATTATGCTTATGATGGATTTTCTTCACTGCCTTCCATATTTTTATCTTTAGTTGTTTGGTAATTTCTGTTTTATTTTCTTACCTTGCTGAATCCTTCTATGTCCTCTTTTTGCTGTTCTAACATGGCCTCCAAAAAATAAAATAACTTTAATAAATACTCAACCCATTGTATGCCATAAGCATCTGTAGATGCAAGCAGACCTTCCCCACACACCCTACGCACGTCTATTAAAAAAATATGTTTTCCTACAACCAAGATTACTTTACCCAGCAAAGCTATCATTCAGAATTGGTCAGGCAAAGAACTTCACAGACAAGAAAAAGCTAAAAGAGTTCATCACCACCCAACCAGTATTATATGAAATTCTGAAAGGTATCCTTTGACAAGAGGAATAAGAAGAAAAAATAAAGATAAAAATTATGAACAACAAATACATATCTATCAACAAGTGAACCTAAAAATCAAGTGAATAAAAGAAAATCTGATGAACAGAATAGAATAGAATCAGGGGCATAGAAAGGGAGTGGACTGACAATTCACAGAGGGAAAGAGGTGTTGGGGGTGTGGGAAGAGACTGGACAAAAATCATACACCTATGGATGAGGACAGTTGAGTGGGGATAAGGGCAGAGGGTGGGGTGGGAACTGAGAGGAGGGGAGCTATGGGGGTGGGGGGGAAGAGGAACAACTATAATAATATGAACAATAAAGATTTAAAAAAAAAATGTTTTCCCTAAGTGGCAGCCCTGATCAACTTTAAAATCATTTTTTGTGAGAATTTTCAGCTGAAAATATTCAAGAACACC
Source organism: Murina feae (assembly GCA_004026665.1). Taxonomy (NCBI): domain Eukaryota; kingdom Metazoa; phylum Chordata; class Mammalia; order Chiroptera; family Vespertilionidae; genus Murina; species Murina feae. The sequence goes on from PVJC01002907.1 coordinate 73,870, forward strand.
TGAATTGTGAGTAATATATTTACTTTTATAATATTCATTGCAAATTGATTTTTTAAAATTAAATTCAAAATATCATGGCATGTGGTGATGATTTCTGTTTTGGACACATGGCAGTTAACTGGTTAAATAAGGTGGCAAAATTTTCACTTCTTTGTATTGAGAGTTGATGGCAGGATATATTTTCATGTTTTTCTGTGGTTCTTGGAAGGTGTATAGTAAAAATTTTTCATAATGTCCTACAACCTGTTTTTAAAAGATATACTCAGGAGAATAATAACATTTACTTTAGACTTATGACTTTACTTTTTATATCTATATGTATAGTCATATGAGAAATATATTTTGCTAATGTAGTATCTAATTATAAATAGACTAGGGGCCCGGTGCACAAAAATTTGTGCACTCGGGGGGTGGAGGTCCCTCAGCCCGGCCTGTGCCCTCTTGCAGTCTGGGACACCTCAGGGGGTATGTCCACCTGCTGGCATGCCTGGCCAGCCTGAATGAGAGGCTGAGAGCCATTTTCAGGCTGCCCACAGCCCCTTCAGGGTTCGTGCACTGGGGGGTGGGAAGGCTGGTGAGTGCAGGCCTGGACGTTTCCCACCGGAGGGCCCACGATTGCACACGCCTGGTGGGCCCACACTGCTGAGGGGACACACCTGGTGCAGAGTTGGGTGGCAAGCCAGGGGCGGACGCTGGTGCAGGATCCCTCGGTGGGGCCCTGCTGCTGAGCAAACACACCCGGAGTGGAGCTGGGCAGTGAACTTGCTTCGGATTCTCCGCACTGTGCAGCAGACGCTCCCGCATGCCCTGTGGAGGCCCCTGGGGGGTGGATGAAGGTAGCAGACCCTGGACGGGTGTTCCTGGACACCCTGCAGAGGCTCCCAGGGCAGAGCCAGGCAGTGGACCCAGGACAGGCATTCCTGGATGTCCCGCAGAAGCCCCCGGGGGGCAAAGCCAGGCAGCAGACCCAGGACGGCTGCTCCTGCACACCCTGCAGAGGCCCCGTGCTCCTGCATGCCCCGGGGAGGCCCCCAGGGGGTGGAGCCAGGCAGTGGACCCGGGACAGGCGCTCCTGGATACTCCTCGGAGGC